>CAMOHE010025334.1:0-12964 GCA_946598075.1 Artocarpus hirsutus | reverse complement strand
AAAAAAAAAAAAGGTTATTTTCCTTGAGAATTTTGTGTTGGCTGATAAGGTATCAAAAAATATCATATTGGTAAGATGTTTATAACTTTCAAACCATATACGATAAGATGCTAAAATTGACAAAGATTTGATGATTCGGAATGATGATCCACTTAGGTTATCTGTATGTGTATGTTAACATAGTTTTGGAATAATCTTACTAATGTTGCAATGGATTAGTTTCAAAAATTCCCCCTCAAAGTATAGTTTCTTAACGAGGTGGTGTCTCCCGATGTTTAAAACGAAACATTTGTCCTCAATATTTAAAACACTAATGTAAAAACTCCTTATGTGATGTTTTTTACATGAAATGACACATGCCACGCAAAAAAATAGTCTTTTTTGAGCAATTTAGTGTACAATTACTCTAGTATTTTTTCCTCGTGAATTCACACAAAAGAAAAAAGAGAGGTTAATTTTTTTATTTTTTTTAAGATTTTTCAATTTATTTTCCTAAATAATTAAATTTCAAAGCTAAATCAACTTTTAAGTTTACATTGGCTTTAGACATAAGGGAATTAGCAAAACTAACCTTTTATTAATACATGGGTTAATTTTCGTCTACATATGCTAACAAAAGGAGTTTTTCAGTAGTATTTCATATATCAATGAGGATGAATGATACATTTTGAAATTTAAGAGAATGTTGTTACAAGGTATATTATTGAGGGAAAATTTTAATAATTAATCCTATTGAAATATAAAAATAAAAATTTTTCAAAAAGGGGAGGTCTATGGTGGAGAATGATATTTTTCAACGATGGAGAACAATCTAAAGATAGATATTCTCTTTAGGAAGAGTTTACATTGTCTCTTTTATATGAGTTTATAGCACGAGTTAAATACTAATAATCACAAAAACAACCATACAATTCTATCAAAATTTAATTTCGCACCCTGGCCTCTTTTTTTTTTTTTTTTTTTGGTGAATGAATGGGTCAAAGACCCAAGACAAAAACAACAAAAAGAGAAAATTACAAAACACAATCCCTGGGAGAAGAAGCTCCCATAAAATAACTTTTGATCAAGACAGCCAAACCAGGAGAAAGATCCTGCCAGAAGACTGAAGAAGAAGAGTCGCAGCAATTGCTCGGTTCGCCAAATAATCCGCAACTTTGTTTGCTTCTCTATAAACAGGGTGCAAAGAAAGAGTCCAAGGCTTGATAAGAAAGCTCCTAATATCTTTAATGAGGCGAAATAATCTACCTTTATGCCTAGGGGTGTGTGGGACAATCTTGACTGCTGTAGCTGAATCCATCTGGACACGGACAGAACGATGGCCAGCGTTCCAAGCCTGTTCTAAAAATCCCACCTTTAAAGCCCATAATTCAGCTTTCATAGCAGTCCCAACGCCAATATTCTTAAAGAAACCTCCCTTACAAACTCCATTTTCATTTTGAATAATCGCCCCAGCCCCCATGTGCCCAGGACACCCTCTACAAGCCCTATCCACATTTAATTTGATGAAACCAGGTTCTGGAGGCAACCATCGAACAAAACGCAACTCACGCTGGGGCATAGAGCTTCCAATTCGACAAGTATTCCAAGCTTTACTAACTAGGGAGGCATCGTTTCGCAGCCATCCACATTTTTTTTTTTAAAATGATTGTTGCGAAGTTTTATCGTTAGGAATAAGGAGATTTTTGAGATTTTTTTTAATGAATAGATTTGTGGGTCCAATTCATCGGACCATCAGTCCGTTAAATCCTATATATATATATATATATATATATATATATATATATATTAAAAAACTATGTTTTGTGGTTGATAAGAATAAAACCTATCATCTAAAGGTAGCAAAGATAAGTTAAACCCGTTAGGACAAGAACAACTTCTTGTTTTGTTTGTGTTTCAAATTTATTTATTACGCTTCTTCACTAAAAATTTTAAATTTGAATTCAAGCTCTCTACATTCTATATAAAGACGCCTAAAGATTTGCATCTACTAAACTTTTAAGATTGATGCAATTAAAGCTTGAAATGTTTTTTTTTTTTTCTCAAAAGGTTTGGCTTTTTTTTTTTTTTTTGAATTTTAAATATTAAACAAGTAAAATTAAAAACAAATAACATAGTCTAAGATTCATTTTTAAAGAAAGAGCTTATCTTTATAAGGTTTTTTGTTCATTGTTCAAATATTTAAATTTTTAATTTTAATTATTTAATAATTAGTTATTTTTAGTTCAAATATTTATTCTTAGATTTTTAAATTAACTTAAATCCCAATACGTGAATCCTAGAGTCCGTTGTTCACTGATCGAACTGGATTAGATTGGGACTCTCACGGAATAGAAAAATCCTAATTTGATATATACGTCCGTTGTTTGCTGATCAAACTAGATTGGATTGAGATTCTCACGGATTCGTTTTGGATTGGGAAAATCCTAATCTAATATATACGGATTGACCTTCAATCCACGGATTCCAATCTGTGAACACCCCTTACAAATACATAAATTAATTTCAGTCAAAATACAAAATCCATTGGAAATAAGGCGAGTGACAATTGCAAAGGCGCCTATGGGGGAAAGTGACATAACAGAAGCGTAGAAACAACATGTAGTTCGTTGATTCAAGCGGAATAACAGAAAACAAGGTAGAAGTAATCATTGATTCGAAGGAATACCGAAAAACTAGCAAAATATGAGAAAACTTATAACAACCCGTCTTTTTAAGTCGTCACTTAATTTTCTTAAACTTCATTTCTTAAACTTATTTTCTTATTTACTAGTAAGAAAATACTAAGTAATTTTTCTAAACATACTTAAATATATTATTGAAACCGTTATAACTTTTGTGGCAACATAAATTGAAATGTAGCTTAAAACTGAACTTTATAATTATTCAAAACATTTTGTAAAATATATCTTTTAAAATGTTTTGGAAAAACATTTCTTATAAGACATTACCTCAAACATTTACTTTATTAAAACTTTTAAAATACTATTTCAAATAGTGGAAAACTTTTTCCTTAAGCAGTGGAAAACTGCCATAGTGGTATTTGTACCCAATCTTTGCATCTGTCACCACGACACTAAGCTCTTCAACCAATTTGACTAGTTTTTTGTAGAACCACATACAACATAAAGGAATTTGTAATAAGCTTTCGCTTAGTATTTAAACATAATTTCATAAAACATTAAAAAATATTTATCGTAAACTATTGCTTTTAAACTTTTCTCATGATACCTTCTTCATGAATTTTTTCTTATAAACATTTTTCATAAAATGTTTTTCATAAACATTTCTCGTAAAGATATCATGGAAAGAAATGTAAGCAAGGTCATAACGCATGATTCCATTCATAACTTACTTAAACTTTTTATCATCATTTTCATCTCTTCTTTATCTTGAAGGCTTAAATGTTCATACCAAGCCATCAATTGCGAGATTATAAACATAATGTTTCCCTTGTGGAAAACTTAAAATCATGAACAATGAGGTTATAACTTTAACATAACTTATAAATCTGACATCAAGGAGACTGGTATGACACTTAAATTATCATTATTGATTTACCTTCTTGTAAACTTTAGTGAGCATATATAATGCTAAACATACCTTATGCTACAACTTAGCATTGAAATATTAAACATAGAAAATGCAAATACATTGCAAATTACAACTTGTACTTCTAAAATATTATGCATAACAAATGTAAACATACTTTAAATATACAAAAAACATTTGAAAATCATTTTTTTATGCCATAGGTGATATTTGAAACTTACCTAGCAGCGCTCTAACGTTCTTAGTTTATCCTTTTTCCTCCTATTAGTTGACTCTATATCATATTCAAATAACACTCGACTATTAGCTAACTTTTTTATTACCGACCTACTTGATCGATAACATAACTTAAATATTAACTTTTCATTTCTTAAACTTAACCTCGTTTCTTATCAGTTTACATTTTTTTTTTTACTTAACTTGAACGTCCTTTAGTCAAATTTTTCGTTTTGCTTGACGATTTTATTGCTTAACATATTAAGGAATATTTTCCTTCTAAGGCTATTTTGCTAATTTAGAGGGCTTAGAATCTGTTTAGCGGTTTTTATTAAAATGATGATTTTACCTTTAATAGGTTTTTCGTAAGTCACATAATCATACTAAACTTCTCATTTTACTTTACCGTCCCTTTATTTACAAGTTATGAAATAATCCTTAATAATAATTAAAACAACAATTAAAATTAAATTCTTAAATTTTTTTATAACTGCTAGAGCGCCGCAACTCCGTCCCATTAGCTGCGTGGTGCTATGATTTTTTCTTGCGCTACAACGTGCCCATGGGTACCGTGGTGCTTCAGATATTTCGTCGGCAGCATTGTGATTTATCATAGTGATGTTTCATCCATAGTACTACGGCGCTACAATTTTTTGTCTGCTGCAGCGCCCTTTATAGGTTCCGTGACACTACGATTGTCATAGGAATTACTTCCCTTACTTAATGAGTGCTGTGATGCTCTTCGCGACTTTGAGACAAAAATCCATAAAAAAAAAGGCCAAAAATTTTATTTTTCTCACTTTATTTCAATTCTTTAATCTTTAATGACCTACAATAACACTATGGATCATTCAAAAAAAAAAAAAAGAACAATTGCTGAGTAAAAATCATGCAAGAATCACAATTCACACAAAAATTCCAAAATAGAGAAAGAATAGAGAACAATTTGTGTGAAACCAATCCTAATAATTTAACATAATAATCAATCTAATGCCACTTGTTAGAATTTTTAATTCTAAGTATTTATAATACTATAGAATCTTAGAATAACAATACCACAATTCTAAGATCATATCATACCAAATTATCAAGAAACTGAATTAAGAAAAAAATACATGTATCCATAGAAGCTACTATTGGTTCTTTTGCGGAATTACTATGATAATACATGAATGAGTTGTAATCTTCCTCAATTAAATCACCTTAATTTTTCAATGAGTTCTTTCTTTTCTTGATAGGGAGAGAAAAAAGCTTTTGAATGATTTGATGTCTTTGGTACCACAACCTATAATGTCTTATATACTTTTCCACTAAGGTCTCATAAAATTTAGTTAGGTCAGTATTGGATAGCCACTCATTAAATCCATACCCAGTTAGTAGCCTATCAACTTTCTATAAATAGATAATTAAAAGAGGAATTATACAAAATAGTAGATTTTGCTATCAAATGACTCAATAATGTCAAAAGTTTTAAAACTATGAAAATTGTAGCATATTCAATTGTTTACAACATATAAGTCAAAAATACCCTTATTAAAATCAGATATCAACTCTTTTATTTTTCAAAAAAAGAAAAGAAAATATGCTTTCTCTCTCTACCTCTCTCTTTCTCTTACCTAACCCTCCTGCTCTCGTCAAATATTCTTCGGCCAACAATGCGCCATGCACGACCAAGCTCCCATGAGCCAACCACCTGGAGAATGATCTTTGAAGATCGACGACACGTGATGAGTTCCAATAGAGTTTGTCATCACGACCGTAAGATTCACGACACTTTCATCATCGATGGCACCGGAGTTAGGTCAGGAGCTCCTGAGGTTTCGATTTCTATTGGCTTCTGAGTTGATAGAAGATAACAGTAATGACCAATGAACGATGGTCGAGGAAGAGAGACATGGAGGCAGCGTGGTTTTTTTTTTTTCACCAGATTTGACGGCAACAAGAATCAGAGGACCATGTCACTATGGGCATTGTAAAGATTGGGTCCTTCTGGGTGTCAGGGAGCCTGGCCGTGTCATCAGAGTACCACGACATAGGCGACGCATCAGAGATCGCTACCGGAGCCTACGCGGCTACTATCGAAGTGTATGTGGCAGCGCTTAGGTTGTTTTTTTTTTCTTTTTTTTTTTTTTTGTATAATCTGGTTTTATGTTTGAAAAAAAAAATTAAATATTTAGAGCTATATGTGATTTTATCCATTGCTGGGATGTCTGGCGACAATGCCGATAAATTTTTGTATTTTTCGACCATCAGCTGTCTAGCGAAGCTATCAATAAATTTTTGTGTTTATACAGCAATACAATATTATCAAAATAATACTATATTTCTTAGTAGCTGATGGTTTGGTGAAGTTATTGGTAATTTTTATATTTACACGGCAATACAGTATTATAAGAGTAATATTGTTTTTCTCAGCCTTGGCAGTATGGCAAAGTCAACAATGAATTCTATATTATTAGAGTAATATTGTATTTCTAGACCACCAACGGTCTAACGAAGTCGCTAGTGAATTTTATATTTACACTGTAAAATGGTATTTCTTGTAAATATTATATTTTTTGGTTGTCGACAGTTCAGCGAAGTCGTTAGTAAATTTTTATATTTACACGATAATATAGTATTTTAAGTGAAATATTATATTTTTCAGCTGCCAATGGTCCAATAAAGTCGTCAGTGAATTTTTATATTTACACGATAGTACAGTATTTCAAGTGAAACACTATATTTCCCAATGACGAGTAGTCCAAAGAAGTCATTAGTTAATTTTTATATTTACATAGTAAGTGAACTACTGTATTTTTTGGCCGTCGACGGCCGAGAAAATAGCCAATGAATTTTTGTATTATACGATAAACATGATATTTTTTTTGTAAATATTGTATTTCTTGACCATCGGCTGTCCGGCGAAGTCGCTGTAAATTTTCGTATTTACACAATAACACTGTATTTCAAGTGAAACACTGTATTTCTAAGTAGTCGGTGGTCTCGCGAAGTCGCCAGTGAATTTTTGTTTTTACACGGTGAATACAGTATTTCCTATTATATATTGTCCTAACAAAGTTGCCGATAAATTTTTATATTTATACGATAAATACTGTATTTTCTAGTAAATATTGTATTTACATGACCAGCGACGGTGTCAGCGATGGAAGAAAGTGAGAAATATAGAGGATAAAGCGATGAAGGTATTTTGATATTTTTGTTCTCAATGTCTTAGAAGATATTATTTAATTTCTTATGACATGTTATATATTACACATTTTGAAATTATATTATATTATTCACTAAGGCTTAACCTACATATGCTATTTTGCTCTCTTCCAATTGAAAATAGCACATTATAATAAAATAGTCATAATATAATTGTTATATTTAATATGTTGTCCACATCAATAATGAGAAACTAAATTTCCTAACACATATATCATATTCAACCAAAAATAACACACATTTTGATCGAAAATTATGTTTTTTAAAATATTAAAGAGTGCATTTTGATCCACTCTAGTTTGCTTAATCATATTTTTGAAATGGTCTGCTTAAAAAACTTTTTCTTTTCTAACATGCCTTTTTGAATCAACTTTTCTTTAATATCCTCCAAACTTTTTTGGTTTTTGCAGTCTTCTAAAAGAATGATTTTTCATATGTAGCCCTTTTAAACACTTTTCTTATGGCTCCTCTAAAACATTTTTTCTTGCGTATGCTCTTACATAAACATTCTTTCTTGCAGTCCCTTCAAATACTGTTTTCTCATATATATCATAAATGTTTTTCCTTTTTTTTTTTTTTTCCCTTTCTTAAACGTGTGCTGCCGCTACTTTTTTTTTTTTTTTTCCTTTCGTTTTTGAAGTATAGCTACCATTTATTTCCTTTTTTCTCCTACCACTTTGTTTCTCCACGCTTCTATTCGTGTTAATCTTTATCCCAAGCTTGTTTGCTCCAAAAAATTTATGAGCTTCAAATAGCAATTAAACCATTACAACAAATATAAATCTGGATCTGCTTACCGATTCAATTTGAAACAAGTACAATTTCAGAGAAACCTTTCCGTCTTTAGTGTAGAGTTTAGGCAAATAATAAACTCTACAGAACTTTTTTTAATGATTAATTTTAGGAGAAAAAATCATAGTTCTAAACTCCCAAGAAATAAAATCAAAAAGAAGAAAGAAATAATCTTCTAAAAATGTATAGATCCTCCAAAATACTAAACAAATTTGTTATTCATATGATACAAACGATTGCATTCTACAATACTATGGCATCCAACGTTATTACATAATCAGCATTTCCAACCTCTTAACAGGCTACAAGTCATTTCTTCTAATCTAAACTAAAGTAAATGAAAGGAAAAGGTTATAAATAGCTGAAATACATACCATATCAACATCATGAATACCATAGCGCCCAAAAAAATAAGAAAAAAGGAAAAAGAAAGCAAAACCCACTATTACTAGCTCCAAAACTCAAAATGGCATCCAAAACCCACTTTAACCAACCAAAAGGTCATCTAGCAACAAGCAAGTTTCCTATTATAACTTTCCACCTAAGATTTCCTTGCAAGTATAATTACTTCTCTAGATATTACTATAGCATGGTGTAGAGCTTATAATCCTTCACATATTAATCCTGTTCCTCCTCATCATCATCGATTTGGGACAATAAACCCGTACACGACGGGCATGGAGGGTCTCGTTTGTCCTCAAAACTTGTTTTCAGATCCAAACATTCTGCGTGAAAAGAATGGCCGCATGCTAAAACTGCCACTTCTAAGAGGTCAACAGTAGAGAATGCCATATCAGGAATACAAATCTTCCTTATCAGCGGTTTCTGACAAATCTCACACACCATCTTCAGTAGATCAGTTGATACTGAGTCTCTTGTCAAAGAATTACTAGACCTGATTCTTTCGGGCCGGAAAAAGGCCCTCTCTATATATTCTATGGAAAGGAAAAATTGGAATACCCAAGTCAATATAAGAACAAGATAACATTGCAGATTTTGAGGTTTAGAAGAAAACACTGTAGAACAACTCATATCCAAAAAGCATTTCTAACAAAATGACTCAAGCCGTTGCTTATATTTCAAATTCCAAAATGTGAATAGTCAACCTTGTGAAGGTGGAAATGGCGTAATCCATGGTCATTTTAGCTACCGAAACTCACTTCCTCTAATTTGGTATTGTCATTCAAAAACAAGACAAGTGCTGCCATTATTTACCAATTTAAGTCCAAATTTTAGTCTTCACTCCTAATTAACTGATAATTGTGGAGCACCAAACTTCATTGAGTTCAGGGCAAAGAGTGAAGATAAATCAAAACAAAAACAAAACAATAAAGTAAATATGTAAATAACAGTGGAACCTGAATGCCTTCCCAACACTGAGTTGCATTGAGTTGCAAACTTGAAGGATAGTTTATCATCGTGCAAAGAAGTGCCTTTGCCATAAGAAGTTGCAGCATTCGCGAGATTGGCCGAGCCACGCCTAGAGTACTGATGGGAGTAGTGATGGCGAGAGCGTTTCAAGAAAAGTGAATGGCTAAGGCTTTGATGCTGATTTGCAATAGAAGGGTGGTGGACATTTTGTCGCTTCATAGAACTATCCGCAACATCCAACACAGATGAAAGAGGCTTTAGTTCACTAGAATCAATTGCATTCAAACGTTTCTGTAGAAAAAAAGGGATTGAAAAGAATTACACAACAATGGTCCTCTCCAATTCCTCACAGTGAAAAAAGAGAGAACATAAGAATTTTATCAAAGCTAAATCTGCTAGGAAAAATCATAACAAATACACCCTCTCATCAAGGTACCTCTTCCGATAATAAATCCATTCCTAAGGAGCATGGCATGGTATCTGCAACATTTGAAGAAAAAAAATCACTACAGCAATCTCATTTTTCATTAAAAAAATTCATATTAATGGTATGAAACTAAACGCCAATAACAACAAAGGTGAGAGCTAGAAGCCTAGAACCAAAAACAAATTCTTCTCCACTTTACTTCTAAAGATTTCACACAATCAAACGCTTAGAGTTTTTCCTCTAAAGGTGATGCAAAACCATGGACCAAGACGCCCTGGACGAAAGCTTAGGGGAATTCATTAGTAGGATTAACAAAAAAGGATTATTTTCACATTTGTCCTAAACTATGTCACTTTGCACCCCGACTTTTAAAATGTTCCATTTAATCCCTCAAGCTTTGTTCCATTAGCAAAAATCTATTTCCGTCCAACTCCATTAGTTTTTGGATCCTTTTTTGGGAATATTTTTATATTTCCCCCAAACTATGTCACTTATGTTATTTTATCCCCAACTTTCAAAATAAGTCACTATCTCCCCTCAATTTTTTGTTAGCAAATAACCTTCTTCCGTCCTTTTTTTTTTTTGGTCCGCAAACCATAAATCCACTCCCTAGGGGACCATTATTCGTTCTTGGTCTAATAATCATATACATGTGTATATAGTGTGTGTGTGTTGCCCCAAAAGCTTATGCCCAACAATTATCAGTCGCAAAACCAGATTAATTTTCTCATGATAGCCAAAAAAAAAAAATGGTAGGTGAAGAGCTAAGAAGCTCAACCACTAAAGGAAAAAAAAAAATTAAAAGATAGAACACAAATGCGTAAAGGAACATAAAACACAAGCCCAATACGACAGCCAAAAATGCAAAACGACACAAAAGAAACCTCCCAAATCGGTTTTGCATTGATTAACAAGAACATAAACCCAAAAAGAAAAACAAAGGAAATTCATACAAATTCCACAATCATTCACACAATTTGCAGAGCAAAAAGAAATCCGCAAGTAACCCAAAACTATAACCATAAACCTCCATTAATCCACCTAGAAAGTATCGAAAAATTTTGACAAACTTAAAAAGGACAAAAATTCCCACCCAAGAGTACCGAAATTTTGACTGAATTAAAAAGTGGGAGTATCTGATCAACTCCAATTTTTCTAAAGCATAATTCGGCGTCCAGCGAAGGTTTTTCCTTTCCCTTTCACTGCATTTTCTCGGGAACCAAACAAACAAATACGTACCCGAAGAAGGCTCGATCTGATTGTGGTCAGAGACTCGCTTTCTCTTGCCCATAGTTGGCAAGGTTGTAATTAGCGGCTGAGAATTAACAAAAAAATGGGAGCTTTAGTTTGATCTGTGGTACTACGATCACCGCGGAGAGAGAGAGAGAAGGAGGAAAAAGTGTTTGTTTGTTTGGATTTCTGGGCCGTACGGTCAGGGAAAGAACGTTCGGAAGAGATTCAGAGAGTAAAAGAGAGACGCAGAATTGCAGATGTTTGGTCCGAACAAAGGAAGGAGAAGAAAGACTGTTTGGTTAGATGGAAAAGAAAGTGATTGTCCCTCTTTTTTTTTTTTTTTTTTTTTTTTAGGGTTCAAGAAAAATATAGAAGAGTGAAGAGAAGGAAATACAAAGGATATGTAAAATGTCTAAACTTGGCAAATTATGGAGGAAAAATAAACTTGAGCAAATTTTGGGTAGGATAGAAAAAAAATACTTTTATGTTTAATGTTTTGTTAATAATGTGTGTATTTGCTTGTAAACAAAAAAAAAATCTATTAGTAGTTGTTTTTAGATGCTAAAAATCACAATTGATTAAAAAAGCATGTAAAATTAATAAAACCTTATATTGGTTTATGTTAATCCTTTATAGACTTTTCTTTATTTAATTTTTTTTATCTTAAATAGTATTTAACTAATTGTTGGCATATTATTAAATATTTAATAAAAAATATAAAAGTTAATTACAAATCATTTTAAATTTTTTAAAGCATATATTATAATACGATTGGTTAGACATTATTTGAGACATTAAAATTAGACAAAGAATTTAGACTTATTCCTATTAGAGTGTATTTTATTAATTCTACATACGAATTTATTTAAGGGAACAAATGTCATTTTGCATTTTGTAGGGTGTGGATGTTTGGTTAGTGGTGAAAACTATTGGTAGAAACCATTTTTATTATAACATATGAGAGCTTTACACAGTAACAATTTTTTTCTTTTTACTGAATATATAAGTGTTTTACACTATTTATAACTAAGTATGTAGTTCACATCATCTTTAGCCAAACACAGGCGTAATTGGTAAGTGGTATAAGCCCGCAATCATATAAGTTGATTCTATGGCAAGAAATATTCGCATATTTGATAAGATCGTACTAAAAAGACTGGCTTAAATCATTAAAGCATTTTTGTTTTCCAGCAGCCGAATTTTTCATAAGGATGTTGGCATAAACTTATCAACAACTTGAACTTGAATAAATTAAAATAGCAAGCTATAGTTGAAGTTGTTTATAGCGTGACGGCCTTTATCAAGCGATACAAAAACATAAAATAGGAAAGATAATTGGAGTAGAAATGAAAGCATTCGTATTTATTTATTTGATGGTAGTTATTTTTTAGTGTTTACTAAACATAAAAATATAATTTTGTCAATATAATTACTAAATTACTATATTCCATAATTAAATAATCATCAGTTTATAGCATTGAGCTTATTAAGGATTTATAGGTAATTTTAAGACAGTTTTTAATCGAGAATTAATACAAGAAAATAAAGGATTAATATCTTTCGTCCTCATGCTCGTATCTATAGGGATTCACTCAACTCTTATTATTGATTTTAGAAACAATACATAATTCGATAGTAAATAGTATCACTCCTATTTTTCATTTTTCCTTTACATGCAGAGTACACGCACTCTATATATTTTGTTTGGTTCAAATTATGAAGGATTATAAAATCTTAACAACCCCTTTGTTAGAGTATTTATTTTGTAATCAGTGTTTAAAGGCAAGCAAAATAACCGCCAAACCACCAAAACAACCCAAATTGCACCACACTGCAGCATGGTGTGTGCTTTCTTGATGATTTGGTTTGGAGTCTAATTAATACTAGACCATTCAATGCTGTGTGATCTTTGGTATAAAAATTTCCAAGACCACGATTAACCAAACCATACCATATTTTTTCATTAATATTCTTTTTAAATGGTCCTATATGATTTAAATTTTGGTTGCCACTTTTGTTTCTGTTTTGGATAGTTTTGTTTCCTTGCAAGATAAAAATCTAGGCATGTCTTGGCAAGAAAAAGAGAAATTATGCACTTAGATGTAGAGAGTAGGAAACCTTTTTATTGTGTTTTATTGTCACCTGATGAGTATTTTTTTTTTTTTT
>CAMOHE010025333.1:0-19249 GCA_946598075.1 Artocarpus hirsutus | reverse complement strand
TGCAGTGACATCTGATGGAAGCACCCTGGCCACTGGAAGTTTCGACACTACAGTTATGATTTGGGAAGTTGTTCGTGGAAGAAACTCAGAAAAGCGAGTTCGTTCTACACAGGCTGAACCATCACGGAAAGATTTTGTTGTAGTCGAAACTCCCTTTCATATTCTTTGTGGGCATGATGACATAATTACGTGCTTATTTGTAAGCATGGAGCTCGACATAGTTATTAGTGGATCAAAAGATGGAACCTGTGTTTTTCATACCTTGAGGGAGGGAAGATATGTAAGATCTTTACGCCATCCAAATGGCTGTGCGCTGTCCAAGCTTGTTGCCTCTCAGCATGGGCGAATCGTGATTTATGCTGACGATGATCTCTTGTTGCATTTGTATTCAATTAATGGAAAACATCTTGCTTCTTCTGAATCCCATGGACGTCTCAACTGTATCGAATTGAGTAGATGTGGGGAGTTTCTGGTCTGTGCAGGAGACCAAGGGCAGATAGTTTTACGCTCTATGAATTCACTTGAGGTCATAAAGAAGTATGACGTAGCAGGAAAGGTAATAACATCTCTAACAGTGACTCCGGAAGAATGCTTCTTAGCTGGAACCAAAGACGGAAGCCTACTTGTATATTCCCTAGAAAATCCTCAACATCGCAAAGCTAACGTCTCTCGGAATTCCAAAGCTAAACAATCTGTAGCAGGATAGAATAACAATCCAGGTTGGAAGCCATGGAGATTTTGAAGACTAAGATTGATCAGGATGTAAAAGGTATGCTGCAGGGTTTTTTTTTTCTTCCTCTTTTTTTTTCTTTTTTCAACTTTTGCTTCTGCGTTTGGATTTGATGAGTGGGTGCTTAATATGTATTGGTGTTTTAGCAAATGCTTGTTGGATGGCAATTCCAATTACTCTTAGAACCGATCATTGAAGTACATTGGAAAGTAGTTAGGATTTTCAATTAGAGGTCTATTATTGTGACATAACTAAACAAAATGAATGAAAAACTTGAGGTCAATGATTCATTCCCTACCTGCCAATCATATGTGGGCTATGGAAAAAAGATATGATTTGACGTACCCTTGTTGACAATAGGAATCTGTCACTTTAATATCCAGATTCCTAAGTTGCCACGTTTCGTTTTTAATCCTACCTTGCAGGAGCATACAGAAAAGTGCTAGAATTTCTGGCTGTCTTCGTTGAACCGGGGTGTAGATCATATTTCTTGCCGAGTTAGTGAAAAGGTACATGTTCAAGTTGCATTACTTGAGAGTATTTGGAAGCGGCATATTTTAAATTCGGCTTCCTATTGCAGCACCTACCAAGCTCGGATAATTTGCAAGGCAAATGCTCTCAATAACACAGACGAAAAGCTGCTTTTTACCATTTTATTCTCCTCCACTTTGAGGGATGTTGGTACATATGTGTACGTTGTGTTGTCCGATAGATTAGACTGGGAATGTTGTTGTATTAACAATTGTGGCCTTCCAATTCGGATTCTTTTTTTTTTTGCCCCTAATAGCAAATGTTTGAACTCCCAAATTGTGTATAGATTAGTTTCAATGTAATTTTTCTTGTTCAAAATCTTTTCGAGCCAACATCGAGTCCCCTGGATGAATCATCCAAGTTTACTTCTACTTTGATGCATATATACATGTAGGCATTCTAACAGGAAAATATTGGGGAACCATATTATGCAACAAAAAGCAGAATAGTCCAACTGGAGTACATCTATTGTGCTTTGTTGTTGCTTATGCAAAATGCAAAAAAAATCTTTTTGCAATTAGAGCAATTGCAGGCAACTACAGTATTATTATGCACAAGAAAAAAAAATGATGCAACTTCACACATCTAACATATTTAGCGTAAAATCCACCTTGTTCTAATTTGGACTATTGGTGTAATGAGCAAATTACCACGTCAATTGATCAACAATAGTTGTGCAGTTATGAACATTCTCTTTCTACTCTCCTGGAGATAACGTATGAACGATCCAAGTGACTCATTTTTGTTCCAATCTCCAAACAATACCGTCATTTCTTTTGCTTTGACCCTATACGATTCGCTGGACTCATCCACCATAGCCGATCGAACCGACTCGGCCACCGGGTCGCGCTTGAATGACCCAGCCAGTTATTTATTTTTGGGTATTTGAAGAGGGGTGAAAGAAGTATAGCGAGTAGTGGTTAAAGAAAGGGTGTGTGAAAAGTAAAATAGAAGGTGTCAATAGCAGCATGTCAAAGAGATTATTTTATTTGATTTATAACTAATCCTTAAACAATTAACTTTCTCAACAAAGATAATTATAATTAATATGTGAAAAATAGGCATTCAAAAATAAATAATAGGACATTAAGATGGGCCATTTAAGAAGAGAGAATTTTAACTGATTCAATTTTAAAATAAAATGATCATTCTATTGGTTCACTTTAAGAATGGCTATTCAACCAAATTTGCCCAACTAAATATATGAATGATTAGGTTTAGAAATTGTCATTCCATTCCAATGGTCATTCCGTTAATCCCAGTAACTGTGAAGACTTGACTTTTTGGACTGCTACCTAATGTTCTTTTTAATCTTAATTATCCTCATTTAAGTTATAAAAAGGAGCAACCATATTTTACCAAGGAAACACTTTTAACATATTTTAACCTTTTCACAAACACATCTTTGTTTCAAAAAGTACATATAATACTTGTTCCACTTATAATACGAACTGTAGTAACTAAATAGTTTCTTTTAAGATAATAAACTTCAAAACATATAATTCACAATGGACATATTCTCCAGCAGTATCTATACTCTTGACTATGCATTTGCTCATTTGTTGTTAACATCTCAAAAATAATTTTGTTTCGGCCTTTTGGCTAGATTTCTTATAGTATAAAATAAACTAGTAAGCTATTACTTAGTAAGTCCAAACATAGCACATATAATAACTTTCATTCTTATGCATGATCTATTTATAGTCAATTATGGACTTTAATTATTCATTCCTTAATCTTTCCTTGAACTATAGGCCCAAGTGTTCACACCATATGTGCAAGATCATCGTAACACTGAGATCATAATAATATCCTTTACTTAAATCTTTCTTCGGGTCAGGAGTTAGTGCGACACCTATTTTACTTATCTTTGCTAGCGTATTATTTTACCAGTTCATTTATTATAATGACATACCATACATGATACTTATTTAACTTTAAATAAAATGCACAATAGATGCAATTAATTAAATGATGAAAATGACACATTTTCTTTAAAAACTTTTGATTCCACACTGTAGATAGGGTTTAAAACTTACTTGAAAATGGCACTACACTTATCCGAATTCCTGTTCCTCTTGTTATTCGTCTAAGTGTCTTGTTTGAAGAATTTAATCCGATATTAGCTAACTTATTCATTATCAGACTACACGTCGACAATGAAATTTATACGTTAAATACGTAATTCATTGTTAGTCGGTTAATTTGTAAGTTACGTAACTTTAGTGTCCCGTAACTTTTCTTCTTCATTTCTTTTCATCTAACTGACTCTAACAAGCTAAGCGAAGAATTAACACCATGGTCATTTTTCTATTTTGGATGTTTTGAGGTCCGTTCGAAGCTTTTTAATGAAAAATGATAAGTTTGTCCTTGTCGGGTCTTTTAAGTTGTTTTGAACTCGTTTTACTCATTGATTTACATTTACCAATCAATTAAAGCTACATGGAAGTCTAAAGTTTGATTTTTGTGGAAAATTCATTTTGTCCAGGTTTTACAGCTTTGGACCATAATATAGAAAAATGAAGATTTTGCCCCTTGGACAAGACCGACCATTTTACACTGTTGGGCTACGTTTTTTGTTAGGATTAAAACTTTTTAAAGTTCTTGGGTCAAATTCTTTAAGTTTAAAAACATTTTCCTTTTTAATGCAAATTTTGAAATTTTGTGATTAAAAACTCATAAAATTCATCTCATAAACCAAGTGGAATTTTTACAAGCCGTTCGCGATTCTTAATAGTTTCAACAAGTTGTACAACTTTCATGTTTTAACTTTCTTTAAATTTGGACTGTACATGGGAGTTCTTGATTATTTTCAAAACTACTGAGTTTGAAATAATCTTTCAATTTAGTCCTTTTGTAATTTTACAAAGCTTCATTCATACAAGTTGTTAACCTCACTATTTTGGGCAAATCCTATGTCTTGCTTGAAAAATATATTGGCCTCTAAGACCACTAAGATCACCACTCTTTGAAATTATATCAAAACTTTGTTTAAAAGAAAAAAATTTCAAACTTTGATTTTAAATGCTTAAAACCCTAATTACTAAATCAAACTTCACAATCATACATAAAACCTAACATGAAATCATTCCATAAAGTTCTTTTAACATGCCATAGTCCATTTTTGAATAATAATAATAATAATAATAACAATAAACCTTAAAGTAAAAGGTTTAGACTTTTACAATTTATTTTGCAAGCTTGTGATCCTCCTTAAAAAGGCTTGATTTTGACTAAAATTCCTTGGCATAAATCATAAAAAAAATCCTCCATTAAAAAACCATCAAAAAACTCAAGAAAAAAATATAAACTTGAGATTTTTACCTCAAAAGGTGCTTATTCTAGAATTGGTACTCTTGAATCTTGAGTTTAAGCTTGTTTTGGGGTTTAAAACTTAAAAAACAAAAAATATTTGGGGAATCAAGGGAAAAGGCTGCCGGCTCTAGTGGGAGTGAATATGAAAAATGATGGAGACAAATGATGCTTATCATTTAATCCTCTTTTTTTGCAATTTTAAATAAATTTTGGGTTTATTTGAAATTTTAAAAATTTGTCCCCATTGTTCATTGTAAAACCAGTTTGTCATGAGTGAGAAAACCAAAAATTTCAGCTTCTAAGTATGTCTTGGTTGGTCCCATAACTTTTTACACTATGTCTGAAACGCCCGTTATTTTAATGGGTATGATTTTTGTAAAATTTAATGAATAATATGTCACTTTAGAATTTCTTACCAAGTCTCCGTGAGAAATATTCAAAATTTACTTATAACCCATCTCTACCAACCTTGTTCCGTTACATTAATGCTCAATTAAATAGCCTCTTTTTCATTTGGAGACATAAAATTAATTCACCTCAACTACCAAGAGACATTGATATATTTTCGCAACCACCTTTTTAATGCTTCCTTCATCTTCTTCCACAAATTGCCCCATTTGTCCCCTCAATTATGTTGGCATTATTTGCTAAAAGTCTCCATGGGAGACATGATAATATTTTCTTTTAATGCTCATTTATTTCTTCCTACAACTTTTCCCATAAACCTACAATTATCTCCAGCTCCTCAATTATTTTGATGCCTATTTATTCAACCATCACCACTTCCTTCTCTAGTTTCTTATTCTCTCCTTTCTTACTTCAATTTCTAACTAAAGACACAAGGCATAAAGCTCTCTTTATAGCCCAGTAACTACAATTTCTAGCTATGTTTGAAGCCTCTTTAGAGTCAATTCAAGCTTGATTTTTAACCCAATTTTGGTGTTTTTCAAAGGAGTTTTGAGGTAAGTTTTTTTTAATTCAAACTTGGCTTTAGTATGTATTTTCTCCATATTTAATGCATGCTTTCCTCATTATTTGCAAGAAAGGCTAGAGATATAGTTTAATGATGATTTTAGTATAAAACTCATAAGTATATACTTATTATGATGCATGTTGCCTATTTTGGAATGGTTTTGAAATTTTAAATAAGAATAATATGCTTTGGGTTTAAGAAAAACTTAACATTCCATAAACCTTGTATTATTTCTATGGGCAGTAGCTCTTTCTTGAAATTTTGGGATTAGATGAAAATAAATTTTATAAATTGGTTTACATATTTTAAAAGTAGACATTCTAAGCTTTCCAACGAGCTATCATGAGCCTAAATTGGAGTTATATTTTATTTTCTATGAATTTTTTAATTCTCGAGTTGGAAACTAGTAAACTTATCAGTGGTAGTATACCACCCGTCTACCTTAAGTAAACCACCCAATAACCTATGTGCTAATTATAGATAGTGAACCCAACTTTGCTCACCTTCTAATCCCTTAATATCTTGCAACCTTTTCAACAGTATCCTAAGTGATTTATGAATCTTATTAGAGACTAAAGTATATAGATTTACACTTAATTCATTTATGGATGTGGTTATATGTTGTGCTTTAGTTTTAATCGTCTTCATGCATGACTTAGGATCAAAGGTGTGTAGACCTAACGTTAATTAATTATGAGATTAAAAGATTGTTGAGAAGCTTGAAAGGTAGGGATTCTATTAATCATCTTTTGTGAGGTTTTTATGGAATTTAAATTGATTATTTTACCACAAGATATATGTATCTATGTTGAACTGCTATTATATGAGAATCACATATGAAACTATGACATGAACTCGCCCTGTATTGATTAGCGAGGAACATAATGAATTAACATATGTTGTTATAAATTGAGAAGCATGGTTAGAAAAATTAGCACTGCAAATGATATTTGTATATAAAGAAATGGTGAGATGTGAAGAGGGCGGCGGTTACGTCCTTAGGCACGAATACCCTAAAAGGTAAAATAAGGGGAATGTGATGACTCTTCCTTGGGTTGAAAGTCCCAAAGCACACTGTACATGAATCGACTTGGTGAGGACTCGAGGCTTGATGTTCCCTCACCAGAATACCCTCGGAATGCTTGGAGGGTGGCCAAGCTCGCCCATTTGGGTTTCAAAAAGTGGAGCGTTACTTTATTTAATGTGGATACCTAAGAATAATGATGAATTGTAATATTTGTATATCTGTATAAGTGTGAAACTTGGTAATGGTTAACTATGGTATCCACGAGATATGATCATAATAAACCTCATAATCTGGTATATGATGTAAATTAACTAACCATGCAGTTTTAATGTAGTAATGAATAAAACCTTAAGGTGAGTAATGGTTTTTCCTACTGAGCATGTTGTCGCTCATTCCCTCATATTTTTCTCTTTTCAGGACTTATTAAGTGTGAGATGATTACAAGAAAAATAATTGAGGAAGCTATGTAATTATATTACGTTGGGATGGCTTCGAATGCAAAGAATGATCTTCATAATAATGTAAGCATCAAATGTTACTTTCTGTGACTGTATTAAGATTTGTTGAGGGTTGAAATGATGATGATGACAGTTGTATATTATTAAAATTTAAGGTGCTATATTAAACTGTAGTTTATTTATTTGTTTATGTTTTATATTTTATTTTGAGAGTTTCTACTTAAGTCCCGGGAAAATTACTTTGATGTTTTATCTTTATTTTTTAATTTTTATTTTATTTATTTAAATATTGTTAAGCCCCATATAGGGGCGTTACAATGTCAATTTACTCCACAATATTTTTCCTGTACTATTAACGTAAAATTAAGGAGATATTTCCTTAAACTGTCTAAACTCATACTATCTTACTTGTTGTGTCAAACAGTCTGTTTCCAACCTGGTAGTACATCTTTTTGTGTTTGCACTTTATCCGTATATTTACATTGTACTGTGTATTATTTACTTATGTATGTCTTTTACATTGTATTCCAATAACTGTTAGACTATAGACACAAAATCCTCATCAGTTAATCTAACTTGTAAATAGACAATTTCCGTACTGTGTGGAATTATGACATGATTTTCTACTTAAAGTAATATTTTTTCTTCATAAATTTATATCATAAAAATTATAATTAATGTAATAAATTTCATTTAAGAAGTATTTTACAAAGTTTTGTGCAGTTTAACCCATAAAATTTGCACATTTAAATTATTCCATATTGCATAAAAAATTACATTCATAATGCACATATTTATTCCTCGTAAATAATTCATATTTTATCATAATTATTTACAATCAATTTAGTTTAAAGCTTGGTCTGAGATTAAGTGAGCAAGCGTTTTGTCTTATGGGTGGGAAAAAATATTTTCAAAAAATATTTACATAATCTATTGCGGGTCAGGCAGGTCATTTTAGTGTCATACGGGTTGACCCGAACACAACCCTTTTTTAAACATGTCAATTTTAGGTTGATGCTAAAATGACTTATGGTTAAGTTTTTTAACATTAACTTTTAAAAAAGAATGTCAAGTTTGTGTCTTGTCATACTCTGCATTGCCGGATCTATGTACGTGCATATAGACTGGTATTTCATTCAACTTTTAGGAGTTCGTCAAATTATGAAAAGTGACGGCAAGACATAATTTAGAGAGATTTATTTGAATATCGAAGGCAGATTCTTGCCCTTTAGTTTTTGTTTCCTATAACTATTGGAGAAATTGCAATGTAAGAGCGGTAGAACACTAACGTCTAGTTTTTTTCAATAATAAGAGGAAAAAAATTTCTTCAGATAAACACCAAAAACTAGATATGGGTAGAAATGTAAGAACAACCACTATCATGTACCGACTACCCAAAAAGACAAAAGAAAAAACAACTTAAGATCTTCAACGTTCAATATGGCATGGATTTTACTAGGGTTTCACAGAATTTTCATCTCCAATCTCCATCCAAATTCCATGTCACACGTGAAATGAGGTATTGAACACCATACAAATATAAATACAAATGGTACCTTCAAGCATTTTTCATATAAATACTGTGTCTTTAATATAAGAGTGCTACTCATTTATGGAGATCCATGCGGCTCCTTAGCATAAATTCATATCATCTGTTCATTGTTTCGGTGTTTTAAAAAGTATTTAAGCGATTATCTTATAATACATCATTTAATGAACTCAAATATTAAAACATTAAAAAATAAATTAAAAAGCATAATAATTTTTCTCAAATGACGCGTCATATAATGATTGGTTATACACCACTTAAGATAATTTTTAAAACGTTTCTTTAATACGGATTTTGCTAGGCTTTGGCAGTGGTAGAGTATGAACTCCAATTTCTATGCGGATGCCATATGGCATGTGAAGCGACCACGGCAACGATTCTACTTTGTTAAAATCCACATTTATAGGGTGTTTGAAAGGATGGTGGAAACTAATGGTTAGAATCACTTTTACATAGCATGTGAGAGCTTTATACTATAGTAATTTTTTTTATTATTACTGTAGCATGTAATAGCTTTATACTGTCAATAACTGAGTTTGTGGTGGAAACCGTGTGGTTAAAACTACTATCAAACAGGCTAATATAGCACCCCTAATATGTGTTGTTTGATGTGGGAGAATTCAATCATAATAATTGTTTTTGTTTTTGCAATGTCATTATTTGTCTAACATGCATGAGAGTAGTAGTTATTTTAATTATTTTTTTGTGAGGGCTAAAAAAGGCCCTTATTAGCCATTGTAATATCAAACTTGAGTATTAAGATATTGAATATCAAAGTTATTTTCCTTTTTTATTTTGGAGGTTTTCCCCTTTAGCCATGAAATTGACTTGATTTTTCTAATTCCGCTGTGTCATCGTTTCCCGTGTAGGAATGAAATTGTCCATCAGATTATCAACATTGTTCTGATAATCTCCATACATTTAAAAGTCCAGTGTACTTAAAGAGGATTTTTTTTTTTCCTTTTGGTCACGTCGACGTATATCCACAATGTTTGCAAAATGTTGTTGAAATATTCGTCAAAATGCCCCCAAAAAAATAGATAAATAAATAAATAAGTAAATAAAACTGGAGAGATAAATAAATAAAACTGGGAGAGATTCTTATTAACCATACCCGTAACTGCGAAATATGACTTATTCGATGCATTAGCCAACAATTACAAAGACCCCCCCATGACAATCATACAATGTCATTTGCGACCAACTACTGCTATATAATTCGTAAGGCACCGTCAAATAAAAATGAGATACAATCAGACAACCCTATGAAAAAAATTACACGTTTGAGAATAAGTAAAGGTAAGCACTCACGTATAACTCCCAGTCCTAGCAAACTTACACAACATACAAAATGGCTACCCATATTACCGATTGCCGTCCACATACTCTCTACAGCTTGTGCGGTGATGAGATACTAGCGCTTGGGATCGGACACATCGGTTCCTGGTTGTAAGAACTGTCCGTAAAATTTGCCCTCTATTAACTTTAACCCTTACTTTAACCCTTACGCTGCACAAGAACGTGAGGGATGCTAAATTTCCATGGTCCAACAATGACCCGAAACTCTGGGCATCAAACAGAGGACAAAGAAACAAGCATCACCTTCTAATCAAAGTTAGTCGGAATGTCTATATCCGTATCTGATGGATCAGAAAGCTCAGGCAGAGGCTCCTGCAAATCATGGAACTTCCAACGTAAGAATCCCTTCTTAAGCAAAATGCTCCGTACCATAAGCTATCCTCTGCAAACTTGTGACCAAGTGTGGTATATTTCACAGAGAAGAAAACAAGAACCCAAAATCTCCTATTTAAAGGGTTGACAAATATAAAGCATGTGATGTGTACTATAATGCATTATAATGCTGACTGCTGATTGTGACACCATCTCTTTTCAAGTTAAAAATGTTAGCATATTTTGTACTTTGTGAATTTAAGAGAGAGAGTGTCAGCGAGTCATACACGAGTCTGATTTCTAGATACATGCTCCACAGCCAATGCAATACAATCAAGTATATTAGTATTGTTTCAATCTTCCTGATGTCGAACTTTGAATGAGTGGTAATTCACAAGGCAGATTATGCAAAATGCAATTTTAAAATCAATTATCAAAACATTAGATAGTATACCTGCTCGTCAGCATTGGCTGAGGAATGAACAATTCCAATGGGCAAAGCGCTAGCAAGATCTTCAGTAGCTCCGTGTAAATCCTGCACCACATGGCAATGCAAGTTCCCAACAGACCAATCAATGCTTAACAGAAACGATGTATTCTTGAGCTGAAAAACAACTAAAATATTACAAGTGCTTTTTACTACCTAATGCAATGAGAAATTCTGGCTTCCAGATACCCATACTAACATTAGAAGAGAAAGAGAATAAGAAAATAGTAAAGAAAGTCTCAATTCTTTAAACAATTTCAAAATTGTATTTAGTATTTACCACCGTCTTCACATAATTAAGCCAGCTCATGGCTTGTGCCAACCCAATAGTAACAGATAAAGAGTACAGATCAGGGAAAAAAAATAAACAAATAAATGTTCAAGCCAGAAGTTCATGAGTAGGAATCAACTAGAACATGTAGTGTTGGCAAAAGAAGCTAAGTTCAAATTTTTTAAGTTCAAAGTAAAGAATTCAATGTTTCACTAGAAAAGCAAAGCCAAGGATGAACCAAAATTTCGAAAGGTAAACAAAGTGAACAGGAAACTCTATACGTACTTCCTCGCCAGGATTCACAGAAGGATCATTGGATCCTTCAGTCACTGTCCTAGAAGGATCTTCTGAAGTTCCCTGCAAGCACCATAGATCAAATTAGAAAATGAACAAGCCCTGCACATCAGTCGGAATGCATTTTCCAATGTGGGTAGCCATACATGCTCATCCTGGTTGCCCGACATTTCTCCTTCAGCAATTGAAGGCTTGACATCAATTGGTGTTTGCTGCAAATCCCATTTATGACATGGTCAAAAACAAACAGCAACATGAAAAGAAAACAGCTCTTATATGAAGCATGTCAAATAATGTCAGCACTGGTTAAAAACTAATGCTTTAAGAGCATAATACATGAAAACCGATTCCAATCAGTCGTTGATATCCCACCTCCAGCCCCAAAGAAACGCTGACACATTCCTCTCCAGAGAAATGACAGTTCAGCAAGTTTTTAGCTCCTTCGTAATACTTTACTAACTGATTAATATAAATTTATTTATAAACTTTTCAGAGAATCCCCATACAAGTTCAATAAGAGCAATGTCATACTTACAGGTTCTATATGATCCACGGAAAGGTTTCTTGCTCCCTTTCTGAGATCTCTAAGTGTTCCCTGTATAATCAATTAACTGGTGAAGATAAAAATGTGTAATCATTTACGAAAAAAGTTGCAAATAGAATTTGCAAGTATAGAAACATTAAGAACGTGTCTTAAGGGAAAGGGGAAGAAAAATATAAGCAATAATAATAATTAAAGAATATGTTAAGAAAACATCAATGCTGAAGTAGCCAACACATGAGTCTATGACTATGGCTGAAGCATGTTCACGCCCAAAATGTGCTCTTCACGCCATTGTACTAAACCAACAACAATGTATAGAGGAGAAGAGGGAGGGAAGAGTCATTTGCATAGGAAGTACAGGACATTTATTGAAAAAACCTTAAAAGAAACAAGTGTAATCATGATATAGATTGCAATTTCTACCATAACATGTTGAGTAACAGGGACTAACATACACACTAGTCCCAAACTAAAATACACAAACCTTATTTGCCCACATAAGACCACATGCGTTACACAATGTTCTTGGTCCAGCTGGCCCACGACGCATTGCAGGTGTGTTATTTTCACTAACACCACAGTGTTGACATCTTCGTAAACTGCAATAGGGAGCAGAAAAAGGAAGGAAACCTAACTTTCATAACATTGCTATCAAGAAACATGAAATGTGATAAAATCAAGAGAATTATGTTGAACTTCAAACTCACACAATTTCTGAATGATTAGTGCCATCTTGAAGGCCACTTTGCGATGAATCCCAGCCCGAAGGACCAGAATTTTCTTTTAAGGATGCAAACTGCCCGTTCTTACGGTGCATCCTAGAAGTATAAACATCAAAAGAATAGCGCATCTTTAATATCATAGCATTGTAAGAAAAGAAAAATGCATACGCTACACCCATAAGCAAAAGAATTGCCCATCAAGAAAGAAGTGAATTTTCAGTATAATCAAAGTAACATAAGAAATCTAACTTAATTAACACATTCGTTACCAATTACCAAATGAATAATACTTTAACAATTATTTAAGGGCCTAATTACATACTAAAGAAATGTACCATTCAAACACCTCTATCCTATCCATAAAGTATGACGCATTGAATATTTTAAATGGCAAGGTAAAAGGCACCAATTTCTCACAAGTATGGATTTATCTTTACCTCTGTGCAACCTCCTTACGTACGGAGTACCTAATTTTCTTGTCAAAACATCTCTCCTTCCGTTTTTCACGGAACCTAACAAGGGAGGCTATTCTTCGTGAAAGATTCGATCGCTTGGTAGTTTCACCTAGCCCCTAGAGATTGTAACACAACACATGAGAATAACATAGAAATATAATGTACCTCGTCTCAGTAATTGCAACATGTGAATTACCCTGTTATATTGATTGTACGGCACTTCAATGGTAGGTATACCAGTTGGTACATCACGTCCTCCTAGTAGCAAGAGCACTGCTTGCACCTGTGGTATTAATTTATAAAATCCCGAGGTGATATAAGAAGGTGAAAGAATTTCTTCAGAACAGGCATACTCCAAGAGGTTGCCATTGTGATATAAATCCAATTGAAATTTAGCGCTTCTAGGAAGCTAAACAGTGACGAGGCACAAAAAAGACAAACAATATGGAACATATATTTAAAATTAATTGCATTGAAACAACTGCTTACATATCCAACTAAATTACACACCCCCCTCTGACACTCTCTTTTTAGAATACAAATCTCTCAAACCTGCCTGTTGGCTCGAGTTCTCCCACCGAGTCTTACACTATTTGGCCCGACAAATTGAGCCCCACCTCATCAGGAAGCAACCCGTAGGCCTAGACAACTCAAGTAACCTCTCAACCTCACCTCTAATTTACCACTATGAAGCGAATTAGCAAATAGTGGAATCCAAGTTATTATTATTATTTAAAAAAAGGAGCAAAAAATAATTCTCACATATGTACTAATTGCTTGCATTAATTAACTGTACACGGGTCCAGTCAAATGCTTCAATTAGAAACAGCTACATTTTGGTGGTTTCCAACGATGACTACTTAGAATCGTTATCTAATGAATCGACAAAAACAGTTCTTCGCTCTGTACCACACATAATAATCCATAAAAACACTGGATAGATAAGAAAATCCAGAAACAGAGACATAAAGCAATGCTTAATTTGACCCAGCATTTATAATCGCGAATTTCTGAAACTGTGTTGTTGAGTCAACCATAAAAGAACAAACACTATCGATATACCAAAAGTCGTAACTTAAAAAAAAAAATGTAACTATAAAACACCCAACATGGCAACACCCAAGAAGGGAAAAAAAATGGCTCTTAATAATTAATCAGAAACCATGAAAACTAATTACTCAAACAAGAATCTAAACTCCTGCGCTAATATAAATCGAGTAAACCATTAGAATAAAAACGGGAGTGAGAGAGACAGAAGCAGAAAGAGACACAGACTGACATACTTTCTCAGCCGTAACAGCAGGGAAAACATAGACCTCGCCTTCAAAAGAAAGAGTGAGCTCACTAGTCCTCGATGCCACGACCACACCACCTCCATGTTCAGCAACGCTCACCGAATTCACGTTCGTCTCTTCCGAATCTTCCATAGCATCATCGCCATCGTTACCTCCTCCATCTTCGTACTCGCCGTCGTCGTCGTCCTCCTCAACCGGAATCGGTCCGCGCAAGTGGTCCTCGAGCGGCCGCGCTTGCAAAGGCTGCGGGTTCGCCGCCGCCATGAAAAGACCACCTTCCTTCCTTTCAAAACCCTAAAACCTCGCCGGTGACTGCACCGAGAACCGAAACCCTAAGCTGGCGACCTGTTCCATCGGAGGAACGCCTCCATTTCCGTCCTCGAAAAGAGCAGGGAAAGGAAACTCCCACAAAAGACGGATTTTGCCACAAAAGATGGATTTTGCCACAAAAGACGGATTTTGCGATCGAGGTAATTCGGAGGTCGACGAAGCTTCGGAATTTGATCGAAGGAAGAAAAAAAAAAACTGCCCTAAAATAGCTTAAAAGATTTCTGCAGAGCTTTGTCTCTCGCTCTCTCTATCCGTTTCCTCGGAGAGCTTCAAAATGGGGCAAAACTTCATTTCCTTTCTTTTTAGTTTTTTAATTCTCTTTTTTTATTCTTAACGATAAATATATATATTAAATAAACAAATGTCGTAGGTCCTCTTTTATTAGTTTTTTTTTTATTTCTGTTTTTTATTTATTTAGGTTTAAAAGACGGCCTGACGGCTTGACAATTGCGTGAGGCATTCTCAACCCGGGCTATGTGGGGCCCACTATTTCATGCGTTTCGGCTGGTTGTTGGGGGGCCCACTGTGCAATTGGATTTTGTGGAAATCGGACGGATGGTAATAAAAGATTGCGATTTAATAGAATATCTCGAGGAAATTCCTCAAAATAATGAAACATGTTGACAAATATGTGAATTTACCGTTTGAATTCATTCTGCTGTTCTGCTCATACCTTTAATTGAGATTTTGCCTTTAGCAAGAAAAAAGCAAATGAAATATTGTAGGTTTTTTTTTTTCCACGGAATAGAAAGGTTAAATGCGTAGCTTTAAGAATACACTCGTGAGTGGACAAGGAAAAAACATCTATCAACTTGCTAAATTCGCCACTTATTCCATCAGATTGAGGCCTTAATCCACTTGGAAGCCGAGGCAGCTCCAACGGCGGAAGTTGTGATAAGTTCGCGGTCGCCTTGACCGTCGTCCTCTTAAATCCTAATACCATCACAACTAGAGAAATGTGTTGGAGAGAAGTGTTAGGATTTAAAAGAACAAGACACGAGTCCATGAAAAACCAACCTATAAGTTCGAATTTGTGGGCTAATGTGGCGGTCACTTGAACGGGTGGCAAGGGCCATGGAGCTCTACCATGTTGTCAAAGTCTTTGCTTAAGATGTCAATGTGCTGCAAAACCTAATCATGGAGGGAGACTGATGCAGCATGCTCTTTGCCTTCCACCGGTCGATCGGAAAACTGGGCTGTTGTGGAAGTTTCCAGAATTGAAGATTTTTTGTTATTTTTAAGTGCAAACTAGGTTGTTGTGGAAGTTTCCCGAATTGAAAGATTTTTTAAGTTATTTTTAAATCCAAACTTTTACATCTGCTTTCCATTATAAGATAGGCTTTCATTCCAAATTTTAGTTGATTTAAATAGGATTTTATTTGTTTCCTTTTCTTTTCCGAATTAGTTTCTATTTTTTTTTTCAATTATAGAATTTTATAAATAGGGTAGACTAGTTTGTTATTTTTAGTTTATTCAAAGATTAGAGAGTTATTAATAAAAATTCAGAGAAGTTTTTTCTCTTCTTATTTTTTTAATTTTCTCAGTGTTCTACAAAATCAGTGAGTATAAAGCCTATTTTTGTTTGTAGAAGTCCTTTCTTTCAGTATGCATAGAGAGTCAATGGATTTTTTAGCATTCTAATTGAATCATTGGGTTTTAAGAATTTATCATTTTCCTATTTTTTGTTATAGTATCGGAGCCGAATGTTTTTCCACTGATTTTACATATGTCGCTTTCCCGTAGAGTTGACCACACCTCTTTACGTCAATCTTGAAGAACTTGCTTATTTCCAAGATCAACTTGTTGATATAGTAGCGAAGATCGATGCTCGCGCCCTGTGGTATGAAAACGAAGATTTTGAAGAGGAATATGAAATTTTTGAAGATGAGGAAGAAATCGATTTCTATGAAACCTATGACAAGGAGGAACTTTGCGATGAAGATGAAGATGATAGAGAAAGATTTGATCGTGCTCCCATCTTCGACAAAAGTGACGAAGAAGACGATTTATATTCGAATTCTACCTAAGTCATTGATGAAGATTCTTTTTTTTTTTTTTTTTTCTAGTGTCTTCTTCTCGACATTACCTTGATCTGGAAAAAGATCTCGCCTATAAGTTCCGTAAATTTTCCGCTCCCAAGGTGGTTCATCCCAAATTCATGAACTGAATTCTACTCTATCTGTATCACTTGAAGACGCTCAAGATTCAAGGGCGAATATTTTTCAAGCTGGTGGGTCTGATGCAACATGCCCTCTGCCTTCCACTGGTCGACCGGACTTATGAGCTGGGCTCTTATGGAAGCCTCTCAAATTGAAGATTTTCTTAGTTATTTATAAATTCAAACTCTTAGATTTGTTTCTCATTATCAAGTAAGCTTTTACTTCGAATTTTGGTTGATTTATTTTATTTGTTTCCTTTTCTTTTTCGAATTAGTTTCTGATTCTTTTTTGAATTAAAATTCTATAAATAGGCTACATTAGTTTGTTGTTTTCAGTTCATTCAAAGATTAGAGAGTTATTAATAAAAATTCAGAGAAATTTTCTCTTTTCTTATTTTTTCAATTTTATTGAGATTTTGCATAATCAACAAGTGATTAATGCATATTTTCCTAGTATTCTATGAGAGTCAATAGGTTTATAGAAGTCTTTTCTTCTGATATTCATAAAGAATCAACTTAAATCAATAGATTTTGAAAATTTATCAATTTTTTCTATTTTTTGTGTTATACGCTTCCACTGTAGCAAAGATATACATTAAGATGGTATCAAATCCACATAAACAATAGTGGTTCACAAACAATGTAGGTCGTATTTGGGAGGGTGGTGGAAACTAGTGGTTAGAACTATTTTTACTGTAGCATGTTAAAGCTTTACACTGTAACAATTTATTTATTTTTATATTTGTTACTGTAGCATGTGAGAGCTTTACACTATTCATAAAACCACTCAGCCAAACAACCGCTAAAGTTGGAAAAAGCAACGGGTATGAGTCCATCAATAAATGGGTAGGGCTAAAGTCATCCAACAGCAAGTTGCATAGTGAAACTTACACAGTTTGGACATCTTCAATATCTGAATTTTGACATTTAATTATGTAGTACTTATTAATGTGTTGTAATAAGCTTTTCTGCGGATTTTCAAGTCTAAGATCTCAGGATTCTACCGAAGTGGCTGTCATATATTTTATACTCGCTTCAAGGCTATGCTAATTCACTGGAAATTCATACGAGTACTTTCACGGGCTGTTTTTTATTTATTTGGAGAAAATGCTAATGTATCAGAACATGTTCACGCCGATTTACCTCATAAATAACACTCTGCAGTACATCAGACGTCCTTTGGTAAATAAATGTGGGCTCATTTACATTTACATGCGAATTAGAGACATGAAATGACTACACTCCACACCCGGAATTAACAATGCAACAATTAACTTGTATAAAAATAGCCTCTTTATTATCATCTCTAATTACTACAAAAGTGCTGAGGGTAATCTTGGACGAGAAGATGATGTAAAGAATAAGCAGAATTTGCCACACGACTAATTCAAAGATACAATCTTGAGATTTATGAGATTAGGGATTGGTGTTTATAAAGCATGTCGTTTTATTCTAATTGAACCTATTCCTTATGTCAATAGATAAAGCTAGACACTTAATATTGCTTAAAATTATGATGTTGTCTATTCCTATCTTGGCAATGTGATAGAGACTGGATAGAGACTTTAGTGTGTTTAGAACACAATAAACCTAAACCAGGATAGAATTTAATTTCTTGTATAATTTCATAACGAGAAATTAAATTATCATCATTAATTATTGTATGGATCATACTAATCACCTCATAGTATCACATCTTTTTACTATGTCTTTTAATTGTCAATGAGTGAGATACGATCAATATGTCACAAATATGAGTATTAATTCGGGAACTTGGATGTCAATGAGTGAGATAAATATATGATCAATAACTCAATAACTTGGTACATTGGATAGGGAACTTGGATGTAACAATCTTGGATAGGTCACAAATATGAGTATTAATTCGGGAACTTGGATGTAACAATCTTGGATGTAGAGATTGTTATTTAATATGGAATATCAAATATTATTTAAAATCCTCGTTTATGATTTCTTCATAAAAGGTAATCCATTACAGAATTAACAGAATTTATAGACAAAGATGTAATTAAAGAGATTGTATATTATGAATATTATTGTAGCGAATATTATCACATGAAAAATAATTATATCAATGAACAACCTTATTGTTGACATTGGTTCCATATAATTCTGTGTATAATTTAAGGTATAATTTAAAGAGTGCAATTTTGGTTTCCGATAGTAGCACAAACCAGAGTTAATAATTATTATAAATTTAATGTATAATTTAAGGTATAATTTGGTTTCCGATAATAGCACAGACCAAAGTTAATAATTATTATAAATTTAATTATGAGATAATTCAATTATAAATACTTATATATGTCTATTGGGTTCCCTAGCTCGACAACATTCTTTTCATATGGATCAATGAAAATTTTCTTGGATCAGGGACAATTTCATTTTCTTGGATCAATTTTGTCAACAGGGACAAAA
>CAMOHE010025330.1:0-18878 GCA_946598075.1 Artocarpus hirsutus | reverse complement strand
TATATATATAGAGAGAGAGAGAGAGAGAGTGAGAGAGAGAGAGAGAGATGGGAGGTTGTTTTTCAGATATAAAGGGAGGGAAGCAGGGAATAGGTGCGGCCGAACAGCAGAGGCCCACAGCCATGGCCACCATAAATTCAAGCAGCAGTGAAGGCCCAAACGACGCCGTTGAGTTCTTCCACAGGACTCGCGGCCAACTCCCGCTCTTCACCCAACTTGAGGTTTTTATTATCATTTATTTTATGTTTTGCATGTCTTGTGCTCTCATGTATACAAAATGTGTTGCACTCCTTGGCAATTGACGAAAAACACTTTATCATCAATATTCTAATTGTCAAAATCAAATCAACTCTTTTGTCGTTACCTTATTTCAAATATTTTATTATTTTTCTCAAGATTCAACTTTTTTTTTTCCTCCTGCCCAAGCTAAAAACATTATAACTATATAAATTTTATGAGCTAAAACAATGTAGTAAACTTGATTCAAACCTGAAAATTAAAATGTTCCCAACAGCCTATCATTGTCACGAGAGAAAGAAGTGTTTTAACTATTTTTCTTTATTTGGTTTTCTAAAACTATCTACAGGAGAATTTTGTCACAGGGGACAACAAGTACTGTGCAATTTTTTATCGTTAAATTTTGGTCAAATTATGCTTTTCGAGAAAAATTTTGCTTTTCATTCTCACCTGATTCTAATTTGATATGACAATTTAAACCGCATCTTTTACAAAGAATCTCCCAATTTTTAATATGAATTTTGCATTGTACCTTATTTTTGCCTTTTTTTTGGAATATGCTTGCTTTATCTCATTGTTTAGCATGGTGATGGACTTTGTTTTTAACTATCATATATCCGTGTGACGTTATGTTACTTTTACACATGTTTTAGTTAGATGCAATTTTAACGGAATTTAATGTTTAGTTATTGACTGTCAAATTTTAGTCAAGTTATATTTTTCAATCTAACTTGATTTTAATTTGATATGACAATTTAAACCTTGTTTTCTACGACAGACTCCCAATTTATAATATGATTTATGCATTGCACCTCATTTTTGCCGTTTTTGAAATATGCTTCCTTCATTTCATTGTTTAGCATCGTGATTGACTCCGTTTTTAACTGTCATATCTGTGTGACGTTATGTTAATTTTACATATTTTTCAGTTTGATGTGATTTTAACTGAATTTAACGTTTGATAGAGTACCCATTCATAAAAAGTTCCATTAAACTTTTCTTTTTCTTAATTGTCTTGCCTTTGTGCTTGCCTTGTTGTACTAACATATACCAAATCATTTTCTGCAGTTATCTCTTTCGGCATTCAAATTACTTGATCGTGACATTACTTCCAAGGTATTTTACAAACCTGTATTCATCATATCTTGTTGTGGCTCCTATAGCATTAAGCATTGTTTAGGGGTTGACGCAAATATATTTCATGTTATATCAGAGTGATCCCATGGCCGTTGTGTTTGCCAAGAAAATAGATGGTAAACTGGAGGAATTAGGGCGCACCGAAGTAATATTGAATAGCTTAAATCCTTCATGGATAAACAAAGTTTCAGTTTCATATCAATTTGAAACTGTCCAGCCATTGGTGTAAGCTTTTCCATAGTGCTTGTATTTGTATACAAAGATCTTGTTCATTGTCCATGCATGTGATTTTGTATGACTGCTTGATTCATACTTTTTTTTGTTCTGTTTATAATGTACCTCAGATTTCACGTGTATGACGTTGATACAAAATATCACAACATACCTGTGAAGGTATTTTATATTTCCCTTTAAAAAATTTCATCTATTATTTGCGTCCTTGTGTTACTAACCACAGTTCCTTTTGTTATTTTTGTAAATTTATCTATTGAACTTTTTTCTTGCGACTTTCCTTGTAGACGCTGAATTTGAGGGATCAAGATTTTCTCGGAGAAGCCACTTGTGTTCTTTCAGAGGTAACTTGGCTAGGGATTAGTAGGCCTATTACAATTTTGTAATGCCCTAACAATTGAGATGGGGAATACAAACTTATAGAGTTGCTTAGTTATTTAACAAAATTTTGGGTTAATATAGCTACTTCAGCCGCTTCATTATGTATTTTTCAGTCATGTTTTATATTCATAATTTTATGTCTATTTGTCTTTTAACTTTGGTCCAATGGCAGATTGTGACTAAACAAAGCCAAAGTTTAACGATAAATCTCCATAACAAAAATGGGCGTTCAAGAAATCTAGGAACACTTACCATCCATGCTGAAGAGATGGTTGCTTCAAGGAGTCTTGTCGAGATAACATTCCGTTGTTCTAACTTGGAAAACAAGGATCTATTTTCTAAAAGCGTATGTATTCATGACATAGCTGCTAGTTTTAAGCCATTGTGTTCTGTGCAGAAACAAATTTCTTTTTGAGCATATTCTTTACCTTCTTTTTTCTTCTTTTCTCTTTCCTTCAGGATCCTTTCTTAAGGATTTCTAGAATTGTAGAGAGTGGAGGCTCCATTCCAATTTGCAAGACTGAAGTGGTTGACAACGACTTAAATCCCAAATGGAAACCACTATGCCTGAGTATGCAACAGTTTGCAAGCAAGGCAAGCTTGTAACCTTATGATTTGGAGTTAAATGTTAAAAACCTAAAATAGATTTTATAGTGTGTTTTGCATTAATTGTTAAAAATAGTGTCAGATTCGTGCAGCTAATGAAACCGCAAATTGATACAGGACAATCCTTTGGTTATCGAGTGTTTTGATTTCAATAGCAGTGGCAATCATGGACGTATTGGGTAATTATCATACTTACTGGTTCCAAAATATTTTTTATTCCCCTTTATGTTGATTATGATCGTTTATTACCTGGGAGAAAGAAGAAAAAGGAGCAGAATTAATATGAAGTTGGCCTCTTCAGGAAGCTCCAGACATCAGTGGCACTACTAGAAAAGCTCCATAAAGAGAGAACCGGTGCAAATTTTTTGTCGCCGTCGACTAAGCATGGCCATGAAAAGGTGTTTATTTCATAGATCAACTAAATTTCAAGCTTTTTGGTTCATTCTTCAGTTAAATCTCACTGTTTTTCAATAAGGATAGGTGCCGAAAGGTCAGCTATTTGTGGACCAATTCCAAGAGAAAAAACAGTTCAGCTTTCTTGATTACATTTCTAGTGGATTTGAGCTTAACTTTATGGTTGCCGTCGACTTTACAGGTAATTAGTCTCAGTTTTATCCAAAGATGATTTGTCCTTGATTTTTTTGCACAATATTTACTGAAGTCTGGTTTATTCTTTTAAAAATTTTTCCAGCGTCAAATGGAAATCCTCGAGATCCAACTTCTTTGCACTACATCGATCCTTATGGCCGGTTGAATTCTTACCAGCAAGTATGGCTTTCTGGTTATTCGAAACCACGATAAGCTCATCAACCCTCATGAGATTTTGTCATTAGTGTTCTTCCACTATCAGGCGTTGTCCTGAAATGAGGAAGAAAAAAAAGAGAGATTGAATGATGAAGATGTTTGATAATTGATGGACTAAACTTATTGCAGGCAATTATGCAAGTTGGAGAAGTCATTCAGTTTTACGATTCTGATAGGCGCTTCCCTGCTTGGGGCTTTGGGGGAAGGAAACCGGATGGTACCATATCTCATTGTTTTAACTTGAGTGGAAATGAAAGTGCCTTTGAGGTACTTAAATGAGCCATGGGCTTTAATTGTTGATTTTCTTTTTTCTACGCTTGCTCTTTTGTCTAAACTCCAATTCTAAGCAGGTTGAAGGTGTTGAAGGCATCATGGCTGCCTATGCCAGCGCTCTGCGCAACGTTTCTTTGGCGGGACCTACTTTGTTTGGTCAAGTTGTTGATAGGGCTGCACAAATTGCCGGTCGGTCCCTCTTGCACCACAGTAACAAGTACTATGTGTTGCTTATTATAACGGTAAAGACAGTGACATGATCTTTTCATATCCATTCCCTGTTATCTAGAAATTGCTAAATGCGGCGTTGCTTTCCTTAGGATGGAGTCCTTACAGACCTCCAAGAAACAAAAGACTCTTTGGTGAAGGCATCGGATCTTCCCCTATCGGTTCTTGTAGTTGGAGTTGGGGGTGCTGACTTCAAAGAAATGGAGGTACAACTTTTCTTGATTCGTTTTCTCTTTGATTTTGTATAAGTTGTTCTAAGGGAGTTCATGACACTTAATATCGGGCACTTGGCAGATTCTTGATGCCGACAATGGATGTCGATTAGAGAGTTCCACAGGTCGCGTGGCTACACGAGACATCGTGCAGTTTGTTCCTATGCGAGATGTGCACAGTGAGTGAAAACTTATGACTCCTTGTTTACCAATTTAACGAGTATTTTGAAGTTGCTAAACGTACAATTATGTGCTCCAACTTGTAACTACATTTTTTCTTGAACCTCTTCTTGTTGTTGTGCAAAGTTGGAAAAAGTAGTAACTTGGGTTGTGGTTCTTGATCTTGATACATAGATGGGCAGATATCTGCTGTTCGAGCAATTCTGGAAGAGCTACCCGGGCAGTTTTTGACTTATGTTCGCAGTAGAGATATCAAGCCGTGCAACTTCAGTGCAGCCCAAACATCAGTCTAACTGGTTCTTTAATGAGTACCATTACACGTCACCACACTACGTCGGTCCCATTTTGATACATGACAGTATTGATGTGAGAACACACTTCGTGGTTGCACCACTAATAGTGATAAATGGCGTTTTTCTTTCATGGTTTTCCGAACAACCTACAATGTCGGAGATGGTGAAGGCACCATTAACTGTACAAATGAGTGGATAGTTATTTTAGTACAAATGTTGCCGAATGATGCTGTAGTTTACCAATAATAATACTATCTAGTTCAGTGTACATATTGAAGTTTAAAATTTGACCTTTTATTCTTTCAAGATGGTATACGCTTCTTGTGGTTTTGATTATCATCAGTCAGTCATTCTCTAAAGGATGTCTCAGATCAAAATTAGGGGAAACGGTTGCTTGAGTGGGTCGCCTCAATCTTTCGAGCATTTTACTAAATCGACAAAGCAAAATATTAACAGAAAAAAAATCGACAAAGCAAAAGATTATACGCTTACCCTAGACCTTTCTGAGCCGTGCTTGGTATTTAGCTAATGAGGAAATTATATATAATACCACGCTTTAAAAAATTGTATTTATTTATGTTGTATTATTATTTATATTATATGTTAAGTTATGTCATAAATAAACATGTATCGTATTTATAAAAAGTATAATAAAAAATAAATCTAGCATACATAAAAGTTCTTCTTTGCTAATCCTACGAAATTGAGGTTAACTTACAATCTCATATATTTCATCCTTAATTTAAGCCTTGAAATCATTTGTGATATTGACATTTTTAATCCAATGTTAATAGTATGAGTGAGGCATTTGGTGAAAAAAAAAAAAAAAAAGGTGGCTAATGGCTGTCAACATAATTGAAATATGTTAATACTTCTAGGCAAATGCTAAAATGAGACCGACTATAAGTTTTTATATGAGAACCTTTTTTTGTCTGTCCGATTTCTAAATTTAATGAGCTCATGCACCCAAGATTTATCAAAAACTAAAAAATGAAAATTAAAAAAAGGAGAGGGCAGATCTGCCCTTTCTCCACTGGCCCCGCCATTGAGAAGGGGCGCTGCCATCGTGGCTCATGAGGGGCACGATTTCATCGTGAACTCGTGACGATCTCAGCCGCGACCCCTGGGTCCTTTGAGATGGAGGTCGCGATTTCCTCTATTTTCCAGAGATCAAATGAAGCAACGTGGGTCGTGATTCCGTTGTGCTCGCAAAGGTCGTGAAGGTCCGTTGCTCCATGGCCTGGGTCGTGAGATCGCTTCGTCGCTTGGGTCGTAGGGTCACGAGGTCGCGACCATCAGAAGAGGATCCTCATCCTCCGTGGGTTGTGAAACACAGTCCCTGTTGTTGAACAAGACTGTGGCCTTTGGTGGTGCTCTTTTTTTTTTTTTTTTTTTTTAACTTTGTTTTGATTTTTTTTTTCTTTGTTAATCATTAAGTTTTTAATTTTAATTTTAATTCTGATTGAACCCATTGTTATTAAGAGGGGAGGAATTTTTTAAACCGTTGGATTTAATTGGATTAAATCCAACGGCAACAACAAACAATTTCATAGATGAGACCCTCTAAGAAGGTCTCATTATAGTCATCCCCATATTTTTTAATATTAGTTATTCTCCCTCACAAAATTATGATAATGGAAAATTAGTCTCGAGATATATAGCTTAATTCTTCTTCCTCTTTTTTTTTAACATTTTTTAGGAAGAGAATAGTTGAATGGTTAAAGTTTCCATAGGATGTTTCTTGATTTTGTTCACAAAACTTAAATAATAGTTGAGTGTTAATCTAATCTAATCTAATCTTTCTCTGTTTCTAACGCCACTACTTTATTTTTATTCACAACATTTTTTTTTTCTAAATTTTGCGACTTATGTTGTACTCGATTTGTTTTGGGGTAAACTTTAGTGATGCTGATTGGAAGTTTATAACCAAAAGTGAGTAAATTAGGCCACCCAATGTACAACCTAAAATTTTTTATTCAACTAATAGTTGCTAACTTGGTGATGAGATTAATAATTTATTTTGAAGTCTTAAAGTTTTTTCGTTCAAGCTCAATATAATTTATTAGATGGTCGTTTTGTTAGTCCCACATCAAATCTGACAACAATTAAAAGATGACAAACATTAATTGCCAACGACAAAAGATGAGGAAACTGCCAATGACAAGAGATGACAAATGTTGAGTGTAGAAACTAGAAAGTCTCATATTGGTTCGAAAAGGATTGATTATGAATTTATGAAGACTTGAACTATTACTTTTGAATAAATTAAACTTCTAAGATGAAAACTCCATGTCCTTATAAAAAATAGCTAGTCTAGCGTAGCAGTAACAGTTACGGGGTTTCACTAAGTGACTATTTATTATAGTTGTTGATTAGGGTTTAATTCTTCACCCACATTTACTTTAGCTCAGCTTGGTGGGATTTATCCCTCAAATTCTAGGCCTAGCTCTTTTTGAGGCGTATACGGTGTTTGATTGTAATCTATTTTATAATTTAATTTAATTTTAGTAGTATGAGTTAAGCCATTTAGTGAAAAATAAGGTGACTAATAGGTGCCAACATAATTAAAATATGCAAATGTTTCTTCTTTCTTCTTTTTTTTTTTTTTTTTTTTTAATTTTCGTTCCATCAAACCTTACAATCTCTTTGAAAGACCTTGTGGGAAACACACATATGTTTCCTTTAATATTTGTTATTCTCTCTCACAGTTTATTGAAAAAAATGACAATGGGAAATTTTTAGTCTCATAATTAGGCAGTTGGATAGGAAGCATCTGCGGCAATACCACAACGACCTTCTCGGATACCAGAATTTCTCTCGAGTCTCATGTAGCCATTCTCACCCCAATTGGCGCTCCATGAGTTCTTAATTAGCCAGTAATCTTGACCATCTGGAGATGTCCCGTAGCCGACGATCGTTACGAGATGGTCCAACTCTGAGCCACAACTTCCAGAGAAGATCCCCCCCGAGTAGAACTGGAATTCTTTGCTTGACGATCGGACAAAAGCCACGACCGGTTGTTGGGCCACGGCATTCATTAAGGCCTTTTCGTTGTTTGCAGGCACTACTACGTAGCCATGGATCTTGGCAGCATACTGGGATGCTCTATTCGCATCACAATACCCGTCCTTTGCGGTGTACGGGTAATTCGATTCGCTAGTTATGCCTCCGTTCTGAATTATGTATGCAAAAGCATCGTTCTGGTTACCCCATCTGCAGCCTTGAGTGTTTGCTCCATCGGTGACACAGTCCACAAGTTGTTGCTCAGACAGCAAAGGCAGTCTACCGGTTTTGATCTTTGTAAGGCCCTCTATGGCTGCAACCGTCGCATGTGCCCAGCAAGATCCTGCGCAATATGTTCTTTTAAGTAGTTGTATATATTGTACGTAATAATATTGTTCTTTTTTTAAAAAAAAAAAAATTTGAGGGAACTTTATGTTTGCATTATTAGAGCGCTCGTTGGTCAATTCTTCTAATAAATACCGTTGGTCACATATATAACACATAAAAAAAAACAAACAAACAAACAAAGCTATGGCCTATGACATATATACCTATGTGACGAAATGGCAGAGAATGACAATATTTTTGCAAGTGAAAATGAAGGACTTAAAAGGTCCCTCAATTTCACATATTTCTTATGATATCAAAATATATACATAAAATTTTGGGATGTCACGTCTGTACGTCATCCAAATAGATACTCCATTTAAAATAATATATGAAAGTAAAAAAGGTAACATAATAGCTATTAAAACATAACATTGATATTGGACGTAACACGATAATTATTGAATGTAATGTTAATTACACGTTGCGTATTTCCAACATTAATGTACGTTTTATTATTGTTATTATTACTACTACTACTCCTGACTATGTCTTCTTCTTGTCGTTTTTGGTACTAATTTTGCGTGCCTCTTAATTAGTATGTTTCTTGATCTATGGCCTATATATGGTATGATTCTTTACTTACCACATCTGCCTTGTTGCCTAACGCTAGTGACGGCTCCTTTCTGCCTCCAGTCGATGCTTGGAGGAGGAGCACCGCCGGTACTAATTAGGGTGGCATCATAGATGGATGATTCAACTCCGGATGATCTTGTGCGTGCGGACACCTTTAATCCTCCGGTATGAGAGCGAACAAATTCTTCATTTGTCAAGTCTGCGAATCTGTTGATGCTCAACTTGAAAGTTTGATTCCCTTTGTTGAAATTCTTAATGTACTCTAGATTCTCCTTGAATATCTTAAGACGCTCTTCCTTCTCTGCATTGCTCTCGTAGATGCGTCCGTGGAGAGCCATCCATTGTTCGTGTCTTTCTCGAAGCTGAAGAGAAGCTTCGACCACAGTCGGCCGCCTGTGGCACTCGGCTTGAGAAGCCAATATCCCTAGAACTAAAAGCGTCACAAAAATTGTTGTCCTTTCAAGAGCCATGGCCATTGTGTAGTATTTACTTTTTCAAATGTGGCAGAAATTATTTCTTGACTATATTAATTTGATTAATGGGTGTGTGTTTTATACATGATGGCCGAAAAAACTAAAAAAAGAAAAACAAAAAAACTGAAGGGCCTATATTAATATATGTTGTTTTGACTCGGAGATGTCTGTCCAGATATATATAGAAATTTGGTTTTTTTCAACAAAAAAAACAGAGATTTGTTTTGGCCAAGATGTGTGGTGAGCCTCATTTTCAGAAGCTGTAAAACCTTCTTGTCATTACCGGCTCAAGTAGTTGTTCTTAAGTTGTTCTAACTAGTTGCTAAATGAGTTCGATATGTTATCTCATTTTCTTATCTTTTTATCCGTTCTTTGAATAATTATTTATCACGTCATGTAATTATAACAATTTAGGTGGTATTTGGCACTACAAGTTAAAACTAAAATTTTTAATACATACTACAGTATTAAAAAAAAATACATTTCTCACATGTTACAGTGTTTTCAACAAAAAATTATTTTTAACTATTTATTTTAACGAATGCTTCGAAACATCCTATTGATCACATTACTAAGAGCTAGATATTCGACACATAAACAATTAAATTAGAGGGCAAAAATTGATTGACGAGACAATAAGAAGACAGGAAAATTGAAACGCATATCTGAACTCGTTCCTAATAAGTGGTGTTCATTAAAGGGCAAAACATGCGGGACAACAAACTTCTAGCTGGTGTCCGTACACTACTTGGTTGTCGTCAGTTGTCTATTAATCCAATATTTATGTTTTAGATAATAATTAGTTGCTACAGTTTTTGCGTGAATTGAGCTAATGAAAAACAGTTTTGATTTATCTTCTCTTTGACCTAATCATGATATCAGGCGAAATAAACAGTTTTTGCAAAATAATAATAATAAATTTTACGGTTTTATAGTGAGCTGGTTATATATGATTTGGCAACAAAAACATGAGATTATCAGAACAAAATTCCCGGGAAATTAATTAATCAATTAATTAATAACTTAAATAAACTTGATTTGATCATTCCAATTACGCATCAGCATGAGCTTGGCAGCGACGTCATTAATTCTGGAATTCCAACGGAGAAATGATCAGTACCGTCGAAAAGCTTGTGATCACCTAGCCATTGCAATTTCCACTTGAATTCCCTAAAAAAAAAAAAGAAAAAAGAAAAATCCACTTGAAGGGTCAATGAATATCTATATGATCTGTATCTATTTTTCTTTTTATAAATCTATAAAGGAGTCCAATATGTTCGGTTACTCCTATTTTGGTCATGTATCAACCTTTTACAGATTATTGTTTTTAAGGTGTAATTTTATGAAATATATTTTTTTTTACCTCGCTTCGCTCTTATTAAAATAATTTCTTTCATGCTATAAAAAGAATAATTTTTTATATGTGTCCATAAATAATTTTGTTTCGCTTCTTTTATCCTTTTTTTTTTCCCAAGAACTCGTGTATAATTTAATTCTTTGATCTTACTTAAATATTTTCACTCATTTGTTCCTATTTTCTTTCAAATGTGCTATTTAATTATTTTCTAGTGTAATAGTCATTATTATAAAGAATGATCGTTATAAATTTCTGAACTGGCATACAAAAACGATTTTTTTTTTTTTTCATCAAACGTCTCTTTTTAAAAAGATTTGCGCGTATTAACAACCAACTACGACCTTTATTGCTTAATAAAGTAGAAAAAATGTTAACAAGGTAATCAAAACTTTAACACGTGAACCTACAAATGATCCCATCCCACGAGTCAGTGAAGGATGAAGCCCCCACTCCAATTTTTTTTTTTTTAAATCTTATATATAAAAATAATTGTTCTCATATTAGTATATAACAGCCCCATTAAAAATTAAAAATGATCTTTAGCCTCCATTAAACATATCACTTTTTCTAGAATTTCAATAGGCGTGAAAATCTATTTGAGACAATTGTAATATGTTAATACATATTTATTTTATTAGATTTTTGTTTTAATTATTAGCTCCTACTAACAAAAAATTCTAGCTCCGTCACTGCCTCCCATGTAGTTAAAAGATAGACTTTGCCTTTTAATGCTTAACAACTTAAACTAATTATCCTTATTTTTGGATCCTTTTATGTGTGGATCCCTATAAGTAGGGCTTTGTTTTTTTTTTTTCTTTTTTTTTTTTTTTGAATATGGTTATTCAGTACCCCACCATAAAAACTCCTTATTTTTCATTTACATTTTTTGGCTAAAGTTATTAAAGTCTTTATTGGATATGCTTGAAGGCAAACAAGTTGTTAGAATAATTAATTCATAAACTGTTATCACGTACATATGTGAATGTCTTCTGTTTCCTTTTCCGGGGAAATCTGCTACGATGAATTATGTATACAACTTCTTGGTTGACCAATTATTTAATTGACCCCTAGACTAACAACAGCCCCTCGAATGAAGAGAGAAATTGGACCAGTTAATGGAATTTCTCGATTAAACGATTGACACGAAAACTTGAAATTTCACTGCAAAAATATTTGGATCAGCTCGAGAGTTTTTATATTCTGAGTGGAATTTTAAAAGCTCATTCCAATCCAGTGTTTTAAACTTCCTGTGAACGGACCCATATGGCACTGGTCTTGCAAATTATAATTAATATGTTTGACTCGTGCTTAACTTAATTTTGACAATTCCAGAGCAAAATCCTTGATTTCCACAAACTTTAATTATTACCAGGGATGATTAATGAAATTTTTTCAATTACTACGAATATTTCATATTGTATCAGAACGTGACGTGGTAGGTACTTTTTTTTTTCTTTCTTTCTCCCTTTTTTTTTTTTGTTCTGGAGATGCAGTAAGTAATTTATTGCGTAGGTTGAAAATGGTTTAAATGATTTTGAACTTATATGCCTATAAAAATATAGATTTGATATGCATAATAAAAAATAGTTAAAAACGATAGTTAAAATCCTTTCCATTTTTGTTTTCTTTTGTAAACGATAGTTTTTAAAATATCAATTCTTTGATATGATGTTTTATTTTTGTTTCATATTTATAGAGTGTGTTTAGAAACATCATTTCAACTTATTAGCTCCAGCTACTACAGTGTAAAACTCTCATGTAACACCTTTAAATTTTAAAGTACGATTAAGTATGTTAAGTTTAATTATTAAGTATGCCAAGTATGAATTTAATGTTAATTTTGATCATTTAAGATTTTATTTTACCTGTTACATTTAGAAATTTAATTTTTAGTTTTTAAAATACCAAATGATATTTTTATACTACATTTTTTTTCATATTTACAAAAACGTCCTTGGGCCTTTTCTTTTTCCTTTCACTTTCCTTTTTCTTTTCTTTCACGCTCTTTCTCTCTTCTCTCTCTTTTACTCTCCAACTCTCTTTTATCTCTTTCTCTCTCTCTACACACTCTCTTTCCCTCTATTCTTCTCTGACTTTTCTCATAGATTTGAGCAAGAATTGAAGTTCAAATCATCAAGCCACCAAGTTTTCTTTCAAAACTTTCAAATTTGAGGTTAGCCTTTTTCTCTCTAATATTTTGAATTTTGTTTTGAATCTCTATGTATATTGTAATTCGAGGTTTGATGAGCTTGAATGACGTTTAATCTAAGTTTGTAGGACTTGTTTTAACATGAATCTACGCTTTATTTGAACAAAAATTGACTTAATCAAGTTTTGATATTTTTCTTTGATTTTTAAATCCATTGAGAAATTGAGTTTAAATTTGAGAAAAATAGTTTAAATTTGTTCTACTATGATTTTTTATATTTTTTATGTGATTTTCATGCTCTAGGATTGAGAAAACAAGTTTAAAATTAGATTTTTGAGCTTGAAAAGGTCAAGACTTGAAGTCTTAGGTCCCCAAATTTTGTCAATTCAGCAGGCCGAACTTAATTTTTGGCATGCCAGATTCACAAAGTTCAATAAGCCAGATTCATATCTTCGGCAGGCCAAACTATAGCACTTCGGTAGGCCGAACTGTAACTGTGAACTTGAAAAATTGTATTTTTCTTCTTGTTTTCAACGTTTAATGATTCCGAAATGTTTCAAAAAGGATTATGATTTTATGTTAGGATTATTTTGAGAAAAAAAGACACACTGATAATTAAATTGACATAATGATATTTGTTAAATATGATTTCTGATTTAAAATGCAGTTTTTAAGGTTTTGAACGTATATGGAGCATTCGTTGAATTTATTTGGAGCTTACATTATTGGATTTTAAATGAGGTAGGATATTTTCTATCCCTTTCTTTGATAGCCCTTTGTAAATTGTTTTAGCCAAATGCTTAACCTTTTGAATGATTGATAAAAATAATTTATGTCTTTGATTTTGAAAAATTGTATTTTGATATTCTTTTCGATTTTCAAAACCAATGCGGTGATATTTTATCAAATTTTATTCAAGTAAGTATTTATTAATTTTTGTTAAGATTTTGAGATTTGTCTACGAATGATATTTTTATATGTAACTGTTATTTTTAAATAACTTGTTTTTTTAAAATAATTATCCTACTGAGCCTTCTGTTAATGTTTTATTGCTTTTTTAAAATCTCACTTCTAGGTTTGAGGATGAAGGATGGGCTTAGGATCGAAACCTGGCTCTTTGGGTCGAAATGGTATTTTCTCTGGAACTGTTGTATGATACATGTACTGTACAACTTGGCCCCGTGTTGATGTAGTTTTCGTCTCTGACAATAGTATGCATTTAATTTATTTTAGAGACAATAATTTTCAGTATTCTATTATTATTATTATTCTTGATATTTGTATTTTATTTACCTACCCACCTTCGTAGTAAGCGTCCACGTGATGGTGAGTAATAGTAAGATCTCCACCTTCGCGGCAACCACGTAATGGTGACTGTTAGACGTGTATGCCCTAAGGAGAAAAAATATAATATGTTTTTAGAGACATTTTTATCAATAAAGAATTTATTTATTATTTATATACCAAATCTTGTCCTTTTTACGTTCATATTTGTTGAATGTATGTTAAGCAAATAAAGTTCTGAGACTGTCGGTCTAAACCTTTAAGAATTGGGCATATGATGGGCATATTATGCAAAAAACATAATTATTAAGGTGACGGTCTAAATCATAAGATCCGTAATCGAGAGAATAAAGTTGGGTACTTTATTTATGTAAAGATTGTTATGTTGTCTATATCGCTATTAGGAGATGGTTTGTCTTGACCATCAGAGGTGGACTCCGTAAATAGAGACATTGACACATTGTCATAGGTGACGATGTGTTGGATCAGAACATAAAGTGAATTGATTTGGATTAATAATTTTGTCTCGGCAAATTGATTCACTTGAGGCAATTATTTGTATTGTATCTTAATCTTGAGATGAATAGTGGGCCCGTTGTCTTGACTTGTGTCTTTTGATGTACCAAAAGGTGACACCCATATTTTAATAGGGTACGCATGTCGTTACGTTGGAGGCATGACTTTAGATAGCATAAACCTGTTATTCATAGATATGAAATCTATAACTACTCTTTAAGAGTAGTGATATCCTCTTATATGCGTTATCCTGTAATTGAAAAACTGAAGCATTCAATCATTTGGATACATAGATTTAACCGAATGGTATACTGTCTTTGGATGGTAAGTTTTTCGATGGTGAGATAATGAAACGTAAGATAAAAATAATCGGGAAGGTAAGTTTTTCGATGGTGAGATAATAGAATGTAAGATAAAAATAATCTAGAAGGTAAGACAGAACTTATCCTTAAGCCAATTATGGATAATCCTATGGGGATACGATACACTATGATATGCCATAGAGACTTAGCTACACGGGCTTCGTAATTTTATATAGTTCGAGAGTGCAGTTTCAAGCTTTTAGTGGAATAGTGTTAGTGTTGATAATTATGAAATGTATATCTGGGATATTGGGTTTCATAATTATAGGGAGCTTGAACTATATATGTTCATTAGATCCCATTTGCTAACTCATAAAAATGTTGTAACAATACGGCGTGCTTTTCTAATAATTGGAGACTTATGTCAGATTTATCAATTTCGCTGAAATTCGGTAAAAATCAAATATTTCATATTTGTTTATTGATTAAATTAATTTTGTGATATAATTAATTTAAGATAAACTTGTTGAATTATCAGGATAGGATAATTCATGTCTGTTTATCGGTTGGATTAATTTTGAATTAATTAAAGATAAACTTATTGAATTATCAGATTTATTTTCTTAGAGATTATCTACATATAACTATTTTAATCAAATAACTTCTCTATTGAGTTATTTGAATTAAAACTGAGGCTCTATCCCAAGAATCTCGGGTGGAAAATAAAGATTCACAGAGATAAAAAATTGTAAGTTCGGCAGGCTGATATTAAACTTCGGTCTGCCGATGAGACAAGTTTAGCAGGCCAATTTGCTAGTTTGGCCTGCCGACCGCGAGATTTTTATCACGTGTTTTAGACGTGGATTTATCAGATATCGATCCTAATTTGATTCTGATTCAAATTTTTGAGGCCTTATCTGATAAGGACTGACTCCTAGGCCTAACCTCTATAAAAGGAGAGCAAGTCTCTTTATTATTTAGATCAATTGAGAGATTAAGAATGAAACTCTGCTGGTGAGATTCTGAAAGCTCCTTGAGAGCTCTTATTCACAAATCACGAACATTAGCTTTGGGTACTCTCAACTGGTTGAAAGGAGACTCGCCTGGTGGAAGAGTTGTACGTGTGAGCCCACACTCACTCCAATCGTGGATAGAGAATAGCAAAGAAGACTAGTTGATTGAGGTCCTTCTAGAATGTTACTTCTCTTCATTGATTAAGAAAGCTTTTCGGCATTTACAAGGTTAGTAAGATATGGTTAATTTATGCATATAGCGTGTCAAACTTGTGTTTTGAAAAATACTCTGATATAAAAAATTTTAAAATTTTGTTGTGTACTATTTTTCCAATAATGACCATCGATGATATTTATTTACTTTCTACATATATTCATTTAATTTTTCTTTATTGAAATTAATTTTAACTTCGTTACCTAAAACTTACTGACCCTCTTCTCGGGGTGTCACATCTTACATATTACAGCGTTTTGATTCTAACTTATTACTTTCACATATGTTTTCAAACACTCTTATATTCTAAACATCAGTTCAAAATCACCTTTCAAACTACATCAGTTCAAAGCCACCAGTTTAAACAACAAAACCCTAAATCTCATCGGTTTGAACTGACGTACCAAATAGCTAATGGCCTGGATGGTCCTTTGATTGCGAATTAGTGGTGACTTATAAGCCATTTGTAATACAATATATATAGTAGTAACACGCAAGCCAGACAGCGACTAAAAGATAGAAAGAGAAAAGGATGAGTTAAAATGAGTTCGAAATTTACTACTTGGATTGATCCATGCAACCATGAGCTGTGCAAGCATTGGTTCCTTCGAGATATGGACTCTATACAAATTGGCCTTGTTGTGGCAAAATGAATGTTTCTCTTTCTTCGTTGTTTTGGTATAAACCATCTAATATCCGGACCCACCATTAGAGTATAAACTCACACTAAGGGTTTCTCAACTCTAGCGGAAGTATACCCGACTAATCTGGATTTGAGCCGGGTTAGACCCGGTAGTAGGGGAAGCTCTCCCAACAAATGCTTGTCCATACACAAAGCTCGAACCTAAAACATTGCGTAAAGGAGAATGGGCTCCTTACCACCCAATCCTACATATTGTTGGTTTGTTCTTCGTTATTTATTCTTCTCTTCGATGCATTCCCATTATGCTTCGTAGCCTTAATTAAAGGTCATGATGTCTAGTCAATTATAAGCAATCAGAGAAAATATGAAACAAAAGAGAAGAAAAGAAAAGTGGAGGAAAATATCTGGTATTTGTCGAATTGTATTATCAACCGATTGAATTATGTACGGTGCTATAGCTTTACAATATATAGGCTAAAGAAAGGAAATTGTTCCGGCAGATTTCTGTATTGTCACAACGCCCACTACATTACCTGGTACCACTCAACAGAAAAGACAAAATAATTTGTACAATTGATAGCCTTTATACCACTTTACGTTCCACTATACAGTGGACCACTCACAGCCCTTGGATTAAGAAATACTTTAATCATTTCCTTTATTATCAACGGACTGTGCAACGACGAATTATGGTGGTAGAAATAAAAACAGGGACTTATTCGAGTAAGATTAGATCAAGTAGGTTTTGGATCTGTTTTATTGTTAAGTTTTGAGATTTTATATATATATATATATATATATATATATATGAGAATTTTACATTATAATTGTCTTTTGTTTTACATTATAGCATATAAAAGCTTTATATCGATGGTGGTTGAAACCAATTGCCAAACAGTCCATAATCTTCATAACATGGCCAGCTTGACGTGATTAAAATTCTGTCTGTCTTTTTTTATAATTTCTCCAATTTAATTGTGGAAAGCAGATCATACATTAATACTATGGAAGACAATTTCATGTGCTGAACATCCGTGGAACACGTAAAAGTGACATATTACATAGTCATAACGTTTCCACCTGACCGGCATGTCATCAGTTCGTATTCTCATAGCAAGTTTACATCCCATTTCCAAGATCTATATGACTATAAAGGCACGTGTATTAGCACTTTATATTGTATTATTTGAAAATAATACAACATTTGATGACATTTATGTGCTTTATAATTTAATACGAAATAAACATTGATATTATATATACATATGTTCAGTTGTTCTCTTTCATTTGCTTGTTTTCATATAATTTGATTATTTTATTTTCTTTCCTTGTCGTTGTTATATAATTATTAGAAAACCAAAGAGGCACGTTAATGACTTTCTTTAAATACATGAATTTTTTTTTTTTAGAAAACGTCCCACTAATTATGAATTTATAAGAGTATAATAACAACATAATGACTCTTTGTTAGATAAATAATTAAATATGAGCCCATTTCTTTGTTAGAAAAGAAAAAAAAAAAAAAACCAGCAAGAAATTTGTATAAAAGAAAACAGAGCTTATGGGTTGCATCCTTTTCTTATTTTGTTTAATTTTTTTTCTTTCTTTCTTTCTGTTTCAAGAGAAGAGTATAATTTTCTTTCCACATTATTTTCAACTTCACGTTTCATCTAATGGAAACTTTCTTTTTAAGAGATATTTAAAAAAAAAAAAAAACTTTTCAAGATGCAAAATTATTTTCTTTAATGCTAAACAAGAGATACCATTCATAACAAATTACTATGGCTCAGCTCTTTCGTTACGTTTTCAAATTTACCTAAAATACCATATCTTTAAAAAAAATAAAACCTCAACAGTCAAAATCTCTCTCTCTCTCTCTCTCTCTCTCTCTCTTTCTGTTTTAACGCGGCAGTTAACTAATAATACGCCAAAAAAAAATTACCAACGATAGAAATTTGAAACATCATGCGTAATTTCCTTTCCACTTTTTTCTCATTTGTCAGTTACTATATATAATTTGCTTCAATCTTAAATTCTTTCCCATCACATAGAGAGAGAGAGAGAGAGATTATTAAGAAAGGGCTTAGTTAAAACAGATTCTCTCTCGCTAAGCATAAACAACAAGAAACTTGAGAGCGATAGACTTTGGAAGTTGAGAGAGAGAGAGAGAGTAATTGGGGGTTGCTTTTCGGACGTGAGAGGAGGGAAGCAGGCGATAGGTGGGATACAGCCCCTGCAGAACAACACCAACAATGGCGGTTACAACGAAGCCGTCGATTTCTTTCACAGGTCTCATTGCCAAGAACCACTCTTCACCCAACTTGAGGTATATACCTATATCTTTGTATCTCTGTGTGTGTATATATATATATATATATA
>CAMOHE010025329.1:0-13055 GCA_946598075.1 Artocarpus hirsutus | reverse complement strand
TATCGCTTCTAAACTAAAGGTACTAAAGTTAGAGTTGTTTGAGGACTTACTCCGGCATTTAGTTTTAATTTTTGTACTTGCACAATACGGTCAATTCAAAGTGAGTTACAACACCCAAAAGGACAAATGAACTCTTAATGAGCTCATATCTCTCTGTGTGCAAGAAGAGGAAAGGCTTAAGTGAGAAAAGGTTGAATGTGCTCACTTAGCAACCACCTCTCATGACAAGAAAAGGAAAAGGAACCATAAAAAAGCTGCAGTTGGGACACCATAGCATAAAGTGCAAAAGAAACAGGATGAAGATTTTACCTGTTACTTCTGCAAGAAGGCGGGACACATGAAGAAGGAATGTCCCAAGTACGCCAACTGGCATGTCACGAAAGGTATGCTTTTCACTTTGGTTTGTTCTAAAGTTAATTTAGCTTCTATATATAAACACACTTGGTGGGTAGATTCTAATGCTACTACTCATATTAGTATGTCTATGCAAGGTTGCATGTGGAGTTGATAACTAAGTGATGCTGAAAGATTCATCTATGTGGGCGATGGCAAAACAATTGCAGTAGAACCTATAGGAACTTTTAGGTTATTATTAAAGATTGGTTATTTTTTTTTTAATTTGGAAGAGACTTATGTAGTACCGCCTTTTAGATGGAATTTAATTTCAATTTTTACTTTGGACAAATTTGGTTACTCATCTTGTTCATTTGGATATAATAACTTCAATCTTTTTCAAGATTCAAATCTTATTGGTACTAGTTCTTTATCCTTGTATGATAACCTATATTTGTGGGATACTAATGCCTCATTTAATGAAACCTTGCATACTAGTTCACGTAGTACAAAACACAAATTAACTAACGGGTAGTCTGCCTCACTATGGCACAAGCATTTAGGCCATATCTCTAAACAAGAATTCAGACACTTGTGTCTGATGAAATTCTTGATTCCCTTGATTTGACAAGTTTTCAAGTCTGTGTTGAGTGGATAAAAAGGAAACAAACAGACGTAATGTTATTAGGTTCCAACAAAATAATTTGTATTGATATCTACGGACCATTCCCTATAGTTTCTAGGAATGGCCAATAGCATTTTATTATGTTTATAGATGACTACTCACGGTATGAGTACCTATATTTGATTTATGAGAAGTGTCAGCCCCTAGATATATTTAAGCTCTTTAAAGCTGAAGTTGAAAATCAACTTGGCAAGAAAATTAAAGCTGTTAAATCTGACCATAGTAGTGAATACTATGGTTAGATATGACGGATTAGGAGAACAACGTTCAAGACTCTTCGCCCTCTTCCTAAAAGAACATGGAATCGTCTCATAATACACAATACCGGGAAAACCTAGCATAAATGGTGTTGTAGAGAGACAAAATTGAATGCTTAAAGACATGGTGAGAAGTATGATCAGTCATTCTTCTTTACCTGAATCACTTTGGGAAGATGCACTAAATACTGTAGCATATATCCTTAAAAGGGTTTCCAAGCAAAGCGATAGCCAAAATCTCTTATGAGTTATGGACATGCAAGAAGCCTAGCATAAGGCACTTGCACATTTGGGGTTGTCTAACTGAGACACGGCCTTATTGGCCAAATAAAAAGAAATTAGACTCGAGAATGGTTAGTTGCTACTTTGTTGGATACGCTGTGTGCTCTCCGGGCTTTAAGTTTTATGATCCCACTACCAAGTCTTTCTTTGAGACGAGAAATGTGAGATTCCTTAAGCATGTTTAGTTTGGATGGGAAGCTAAAGTTAAGAATAATGTCTTTGAAAAAGAAATTGCTGTTGACAATGGTCAGGCTCTAATTCCTACCATTGTTCATGATGCAACTCCGGTACAAAACAACAATGATCAGGCTTCTATGCCTGACATTGTTTAAGAACAAGACAACAATGAGGTTCCTCCTAATACACCACTAGATCAAAATCAATAACCTCAGGAAGTGTTATTAAGGAGATCTACTAGAGAAAGGAAAAGTGTGATTTCAGAAAATTATATCGTCTTCCTTTAAGAACATGAAGTTGATGTAGGCTTAGCGACAATCCAATCAATTTCCAACAAGCTTTGTAAATTTTAAACTCTCAAAAGTGGATTGATGCCATGCGAGATGAAATCTAAACAATGATATTTGGGATCTTATTGAGTTGCCTAAAGGTGCGAAGCCCATTGGTTGCAAATGGATATTTGAAACCAAGAGGGATTCGAAAGGCAATGTTGAAAGATATAAGACTCATCTGGTTGCTAAGGGTTTCACTAAAAAAAAATGCATTGATTATAAAGAAACTTTCTCTCTAGTTTTTAATGAAAGACTCTGTTAGGATTATAGTGGCATTTGTGACTCATTTTGATTTGAAGCTACATCAAATGGATGTAAAGACTACGCTTCTTAATAGTAACATTGATGAAACAATATATATGGTATAGCTAGAAAACTTTGTAACCGCTAACCCAAAGAAGGTGGTCTACAAACTGAAGAAATACCTCGACAGTCTCAAACAAGGTTCTCGTCAAGGGTATCACAAATTTCATCAAGTTAGTCTCGTATGGGTTTAAGGCAAATACAGTTAATGATTGTATATATCATAAGTTTAGTGGGAGTAAATATATATTCTTGGTGTTATATGTTGATGATATTATACTAATTAGTATAGGTTTATTACATAAAACCAAGAAATTTCTGACACAAAATTTTGAGATGAAATATTTTAGAGACGCCTCTTTTATATTAGGTATAATAATATTGCGAGATCACTCTCGAGATATCCTTAGGTTATCACAAAAGAGACATATCGAAAAAGTTCTTAACAGATTCAGCATGAAATATTATGCATCAAAAGATACCCCAATAGCTAAGGGAGACAAGTTCAATCTCAGTTAGTGCCCAAAGAATGAGTTTGAAAAGAAAGAAATACAAAAGATTTCTTATATATCAACTGTAGGAAGTCTTATGTGAATACAAGTATGTACACGTCCAGATATTGCGTTCATAGTGGGAATATTTGGGAGATATTTGAGTAATCGTGGAATAGATCACTGGAAAGCAGCCAAAAAAGTTATGGGTTATTATTTTGCAGAGAACAAAAGACCTGTGCTCACTTATCGAATAATAGAGTATTTAGAGATCGTTGGATATTCTGATTCTAATTTTGTTGGATGCCAAGGCAGTTATCCAGATTTCAAGCTTTATGAAGTTGAAGCATAGAGACATCAAGATTCTTGTTGTTAGAGAGAGTTGTCATTAGACGCCTATAGAACATATTGGAACAAACTCCATGATTACGGATCCGCTCACTAAGGGTTTACCACCTAAGGTGTTTTATGAGCACACTGCTCCTATGGATGTTGTTCTATTTGACGATGTATAGGTTTAGTGGGAGTTTGTATTTTGGTGTTCTTTTGTTTCAAACACATTTTATATTGATTTTCTATAGAATACAGTAGATGTTTTATTTACAAACTTTGAATTAAATTGTTTTTATTTATGATCTCACTAAAGAATAAAGTAGGTCCAGTTGGAAATATGAATGTTTAGGATCACATTATATGTAATTTCCATGCTACACATCCATACTTGATCTATAGCATTGAATATGTTTGTGTGGTGACCATTGATGGATCTAGTTAAGGGTATATGGAATAAAGGTCACTTTAATCCCATGCTAATAGAGTAGATAGACCATATTATAACTAAGAAGATATTTCAAGGCAAGATAGCATTTTCAATGCGCCCTCAAGACTATATAATATAATTGTTTCAGGAAACATATATAGCCTAAGTGGGTGATTATTGGGTTTATTATTTAATATCGTATATAAGCTTATATATTTAAGTGACAATTATATTATGGACTATCTAATTTAATGGGACCTAATGAGTGATCTATTATTTTCGGCTCTAGGGATATCTATTATGGGCTTTATATGTGTAGAAACTTAATTATAATCGAAGTAGGAATAACGGATTCTACTTTGACTTAGTGTATAAAGAAGTTATGATCCCAAGTTAAATCATATGTACAATTTGCTCTCATCCTCCCTTCCCCATTAAAAAGAGAGATTCTTTGAGCACTAAAGATAGATTTGACTGTGGAAGACTCCATCCTACTTAAATATCATCAACATAGATTTGGGTACGCATTCTCAATTATTATTCTAAAAAATTTGGCATGATGATTTTTAGGATTTAGGAATATGGTGGTAAATCATATTTATTATTAAATCTAAAACTCCTTCAATACACAAGCTGGTTTTTAAGGGTAAGTTCTATCCATAGATTTGTGGCAATAGATATAGGCCCACTATGGAATGGGTTCCTGTTGTAGTTATGCAATTAGTTCTCTTATGTATTTTGCCGAGTGAAACAGTTGCGTGGCAACATTCAACGAGTTCACATCAGTGCTAGTACTAATTTGTTTCTCGATTTTTGGAAGAAAATTATTCATGTCATAGGTAATAGTACAATTAGTATGCTCATCATGTAACTTGGTGGCGTTCAAATAACTATGCTCATCATGTGAATCGTCTTTGTGGGAATGACGAACAAGTTTGCGCCTTTCGTTCTGAGTTTGGAATAATGATGAAGCCACTAAACATACATACAAAATGCAAATTCTCAACTCTTGTTAGCTATTTTGATCCATTTATATATGATTTAACTTGAACTCTTGTTAGCTATTTTGGTCCATTTGTATATTATTTAACATGAATTTTCACATACGGAGTAGATGATTATTGGTTAAGATTTGATAGTTTTTTTTTTACACTTCAAAATTGAGAAATTATTTGTACGTATCATCAATAAGGTCCATTCTTTGCTTTGAAGCAACAAGCCAATATTGAAGGGTTGATCTGGTGTTGAAGAAAGGAGAAAAAGAATAAACAGGCAAAGAAGAATTTTCTTTCCTTCCTTTCCTCTTTCAAGAGCAAATAACAAATCCTTTTCTTCTTCTTTAGGGCTCCCAAAACCATCCTAAATTTATATCCTTAAATAATCTCACTTGTTCCACAATATATTCTTGTGCATACATACATACATATATAAATATATATATATATGTGTCCCAAAGAAAACCCTCATTCCATTGTTCTAATTGTATTGTCTTTATTGAGAAAACAAAAGGGTACCGTTATAAGGTATAGTCTCGAAAATACTTTCATGACGAAACCGATGGTGGATGCAGAATATGTAAAAGAAATTGAAAAAGCTCGAAGGGATCTTCGGGCTCTTATCTCCAGCAAAAATTGTGCTCCTATCATGCTTCGTTTGGCGTAAATAATCTACTCTCTCTCTCTCTCTTCTCTCTCTCTTCCTTTTTTTTCCTTGTGATTATGATTTGGCAATGTTCTTGTTGTTTTGAAACTGAAAATAAAGGTCCTTTACTATCATCTGAACTAAACCACGCACCTTAATGACATGTCGTTTACAAGAAATAAACGACGTGTCCTTTTAACTATGGACCGAACGAAATGCTTTGTTTTGTATTTTGAAGGGGAATTTTGTTTAATTGTTTGTTAAAAAGTTGAATTACATTCTCAAGGACGTCTTTGTCTATCAAATGACATGTCGTTTACCGTTCAACAACATGTATTACCTCAAATTAATGTGCTAAACGACGTCCAATTTTGTAGAATACTAACATGAAGAATAAGTTGAATTATTTTTATTTATTTATTTATTTTAACCAAGGCGAAAGACTACATCGCGTAGAAACGATAGATCCTAGGTTCAAATAATAAAGCAACATGTCATTACTCTTTAGTTCCATGCCAAAACAAACTGATTAAAACAACATGTCGTTTAATGTTTAAGTAGAATATAAACATGTCGTTTTCTGAAACAACGTCTCCGTGTCAAATTTCGTTCTTCTTTTTTTGCATATGTTAATTAAGAAAAAGGCTAGTTTATCTGGTCAGCTATTTGAAATTTTATTTGTTTGTTAGATTTGTATTTATCCAGGAATATATTATACATGTAATGGCAGGTGGCATGATGCTGGAACATATGACGTTAAAACAAAGACAGGAGGTCCAAATGGCTCCATCAGGAACCAAAAAGAGTTAAGCCACAGTTCAAACAACGGTTTGAAAATAGCTGTTGATCTTTGTGGTGAGCATTTACATTTATATATTTTTATACATATATATATGTATAATCCCTAAGGAAGTCATAAACAATGGAATATTTCTTGATAGTAGTTTCTTAACATGAAATTGAGATTTGTTTATGTGTTTGATTCCAGAGCAAGTAAAGGCCAAACATCCAACAATTACATACGCTGACCTTTACCAGGTAAATAAATTCTACTGTCAAAAGACCTTTACATACAATGTTTGGGAGACTTCCAACGGTAGAGTTTAAACCGTATACCGTATCACGTAAGAACTTTACATTGCTTGTGATTTAAACTCCATTGAAACATATAGAAAGCAAAAATTGAGTCGCAACATGCAGAAAGAACAAATGCGGAATTGTTCTTTTCTTTTTCTTTTTTTTTTCAAATAAGCAAACGTTTAAGGCCGTGAAAAATTAGTTCTATACCGTAACATGTAGAAATTGACATGTGACGGATCATTATTATATAGAAAAAATTCGTTGTAACATTCTAACTTTTAACTCGTATTTAAAATAGGAAAGTTTCTAATTAAGTTCTAGAGATCGTATTTTTCAGCTGGCTGGAGTTGTTGCAGTAGAGGTAACTGGGGGTCCATCTATAGATTTTGTTCCTGGTAGAAAGGTAATTTTACATGTATAATTACTTACTTAATTACGTAGTTAACTTGTTAATCTCTACAGATTTTTTTTTTTTTTTTGTCCTTCTAATTAGGATTCAAGTCAATCTCCAGAAGAAGGACGCCTTCCAGATGCCAAACAAGGTGTGTGTGTGTGTGTATTTATGTATGTATATATATATATATATAGTCACCACTGATATTAAAAGAAAGGACAAAATTAAATTGGTAATGTTCTAACTTCTAAGGTTGTTAATAAATTGCATGATTTTCAGGTGCATCACATTTAAGGAAAGTATTCTATCGCATGGGCCTATCTGACAAGGACATTGTAGCACTCTCTGGAGGCCACACTTTGGTAACTTTTTTTTTTTTTTTTCCGAATTTCCAAAGTTCATCAAGTTTTATTTTTATTTTATTTTGTTTTTCATTGCTCAAGTAGTTTATAATAGTAATGATACCGATTATGATGAAAATTTACTCTTCAACGATCGTATTTTAGTTTCGTGATTTATCATAAAAAAGGTAGTATTTTTTCATGATGTATTTCATTTTCCCTTTTGGCATCCTGTAAATCATATTAGCATTATATTGTAATAAGAAAAATATATAAATTTAATAGTTCCTCACAAACATGTAGATGACCACAATGTTCTATTGGTATGAACTTACCTTAAGAATTCTCCAAATATTTGCCTTTTTTTTCTTTTCTTTTGCTAAATATTTATCTCTTTTATTTATTTATTTATTTATTTTTGTTGGTTATGTAGGGAAGTGCTCATGACGAAAGATCAGGCTTTAATGGTCCATGGACTAAAGATCCTTTAAAATTTGACAACTCATACTTTGTGTAAGACATATATAGGATACTATACATAATAACATAATTTATATCTCTATTTTAAAAAAAAAAAAAAATACGTATTTACATTAAAAAAAAAGACATAATTTAGATTTATAACGCTATGCATAGAACTCAAACAATGATCATATAAGATTTATATTTAGGGTTATTCTCCTTTTTCCCCCTGAAGTTTAGGATCATATTTATTTTGCTCCCTAAACTTTAAAAATCCTTACATTACCCTTTGAAATTTAAACTAGTTCTCACTTTAGCCCTTTACACTTGAACTTTAAATTAGTTCTCACTTTATCCTTATTGCTAGAATTTCTGGTGAAACAGGCTGAAAAAATAGAATTAATTGCAGTCAAATAGTCTTTTTTCATATGTTTTTGCAAATCTCTTAAAATAGATAGAAAAAGAGTGGGTCTAGTATAATCAAGTGGTCATTTGCTATAGGTTTTTTACCAAAAATTCTAGCAAAAGGGCTAAAGTGGGACTAATTCAAAGTTTAGGCGATAAAGTGAAGAGTTTTAAAATGTATCCTTATTGCTAGAATTTCTGGTGAAAACAGGCTGAAAAAATAGAATTAATTGCAGTCAAATAGTCTTTTTTCATATGTTTTTGCAAATCTCTTAAAATAGATAGAGATAGAAAAAGAGTGGGTCTAGTATAATCAAGTGGTCATTTTCTATCGGTTTTTTACCAAAAATTCTAGCAAAAGGGCTAAAGTGGGACTGATTCAAAGTCTAGGCGATAAAGTGAAGAGTTTTAAAATTTAAGGACAAAGAGAAAATGACCTTAAATTTAGAGGCATTGGTGAGGATATAACCCTTTTATTTATTATATTATGATTAACATACATACCTTATCATCAGCGAACTTTTAAAAGGAGAAACCAAAGGGCTGTTGAAACTTCCCACTGATAAGGCCTTAATCGAGGATCCTGAGTTCCGTCGCCATGTTGAACTTTATGCAGAGGTAAATTATATGAGTAATGTTAAGAATTGCAGCTTATTTATCAATTTTTTATGTACTAAATAAATGAACCTTAAATGAAAATCATGATCTTTAAGAGTTCTAATTTATTCATCAAAATTTAATTGGCACTGATGTAGCAAATGAAATTTGTCACATCACTTAAAAAATTTAAAATATTCTCACTTATAAATCAAAAGAATGACACGTCGCTTCATGTGAACAATTTTTAGACTTTTGACCTGAGTTTGCATTCTAAACTGTGGCAGGATGAGGATGCATTCTTTGAAGATTATGCAGCCTCACACAAGAAGCTCTCGGAGCTAGGCTTCACGCCGCCTGGCTCGGCTGCTAGCAGACTGAGGACGACGCAAACCGTCGTCGGAATACTTGCCACCATTAGTGTTGCCATAGTTGCGGCTATTCTCCTTAAAGGACCATACACTAGGGAGTAGGACTAGTCTTTTCAATTAAACATGTATTAAAAAAGAAGTTTGTGTGTATAATCAAGAAGAAAAAGCCCAATAAAAAAGGAACCTTGTGCAGAAGAATGAGACATTATATTGTTATTATTGATGTGCCTAATTTATCAAAGAGGCATTACATGAATAAAAAATAAAGATAAGAAAAGGCTTCCTTCTTAGTGGAATAATAATACTTCTACTTTTATCATCCTCTCTGGGAGGCAAAATCAAAAGGAGAACAAGTTTATCTCCCAGCCTAGAAGCTAATTTAACTAGTTTCTCAAATTAAATTAGTTATTAATAAAGATGCAAAACAAATAAATTAAATGATATCTAAGTCAATTAATTCAAGCCCTTGGACTTAAAGAAAGAGTGATGTCTTGGAAGACTTTAAGCCTCTTTTCAATCTTCCCAGCTTCTTTACTTGTGGGGCCCAAAACAGCAGCAATAATTGCCTCCTCAAAGTCCTTGTTATCAGGCAACAAAAACAAATCTGATGCTGATGATGATGATGATGGGGACACCTCCTTCTCTGCAGACAATCTTCTGGTCTTGTTATTATTCTCCGACAGGATTCCCGGCTCCACGGTGGCGGTGGCAGCATCAGCGGGCTTGGCCACGACCTCGTTGTAGCTGCTTAGTCTCATTGAGGTCGTGGCATTTCCCGACCTTGTCCTCTTGAGGGTCTCGGGGAATTGGTTCGGAATCGGAGCTTGTACTTGCAGAGCAATTGGTTCTCTTATGTATTTCGCAGAGTAAAACGGCTGCGCGGCGACATTCAGCGGGTTCAAATTAGTAGTAGTAGTAGTACTAATTTGTTTCGCCGTTTTTGGAAGATTATTATTGTTCATATCACATGGTAATAATACTATGTTGGAATTATTAGTATTCTCATCATGAAAATCATCTTCTGGGCATGATGAAAGTTTGGTTGATGATTCTGTTGTTGTTGTTGGTTGTGGTGGTGGGAAAGTGGCATGGTCCTTGCAAGGCTGAGGCTGCCAAATCGAGGAGGAACCAAGGAAGGCGTCGAAGAGCCGGCTCTGCTCGACTCGGTCCACACCGCCCTTGCTCATCATCTCGGACTCGAGGTCCTTGAGCATTTGCTGCGCCCTCTCGTAGGCTTTGAGATGGGAGTCTGTGCCTCTCGCGCCGTCCGTGACTGCTGGCTTGACCCGGTGCAGGTTCTCCTTGGCCTCAGAAATTCTTCCTTGTTTCATCAAGCAGATTCCGAGGTTGCACATCTTGTTGTTGTCCGGCGCAATCGCCAGCGCCCTACGATAGGCGTCCTCAGCCTCAATGTAGTTATTCTGCTGCATTAATGCCCATCCCAAGTTCCCCTGAAAATTTCATTTCAATTCAGTTTCCATTCTCAGAGTAAATCTAAGTTTCCACAACTCCAACAACACACACACACACACACAAAATCTCGGGGCTTGATGAATATTGTTCTTACAAGTAATCTAGTGGCTTCCTGCTCCAGAGAGACCTGAAATTTCTTTCCCTGAGATCTCGCCGTCTTGGTCCGCTTTCCATTGAAAGCAAGGCCTCGCTGAATTAAGAACAGCTTGTGCCTCAAAAGTGCTATTTGGTCATCCAATCTCCCACATCTCTGCAAAAATTCAAAAAAAAAAAAAAAAAGGAAAATCACGCAAATGAATAAAACCCAAGTTTAATTGAATTTAATTAAGAGCTAAAATGTTATAAACGAACCTTGTAGAGGTCCAAAAGAATGTTGTCAAGAGACTCTTGAGCTTGATCCGAGCACCTATGTCTCAAGGACTTGATAGCTTCAATGGCTTCCTCAGCCCGGTTCTGTTGCTTCATCACAATTGCCATGTCTTTAAGAGCACTGTCAACTCTATCACCGGCATTAATTGCCGCCCAGAATAGCGGAATCGCCTTCTCCGGATCCTTAGCCACCAGCTGATAGCGTACAAAAATCAGAAATCAGTACACAAAATCAAACGCCAAAAATTAAATTAAAAAAAAACTATAAATGCTCAAAAAAGAAACTCCTAATAGTTTGTGACAAAAAATTGGAAAGAACCCAGAACCCAGAACACAAAATCAAACCCAAAAAAAGCCAAAAAAAAAAAAAGCTTAGCTTTGTTGGCTTACCTGAACGTTTTTGGCTCGGACATATGGAGTGTCACCAATAGGGACCTTGTGGGTGACGTGGAAGGACTCGGAGCGGGTTCGGGAAACTCCGATCGGCTTTGCTGGGGAAGAAGGAGCTGATTTGGTTGGCCTAAAACCAGGAGGCGCGTTCCACATATCCTGCAACATTTTGAAATTCTCTTTTTTTCCTTTTTTTTTGGGTGTTGCAGAGATATGTGAAGCTTTTTTTTCCTTTTTTTTCGGAGAGAAGATCAGAAATGAAGTGAAGAGAAGAAGAAGAAGAAGAGAGAAGAAAGAAGAGAGAAGAGGGGGGTTTTGGATGAGGAAGACGAAGGAACGAGTAGGGTAGTAATACGAGGATAAAAGAGAGACGTTTGAATTTCGACCGTTGGGGGTTACCGTTTTACGAACTAGCCGTTTGCTTGTTTTTAGGACCTTTTTTTAGAAGACAAGACAGTGGAGGCGAAAAACGCTTTCTTTATTTAATTGCACCAGTGCCCTAAACTTTGGCGTAATTGCACCATAATCGTACGGATACTTTAATGTTTTTGGTTAATGCCCTCCCTAAATTCTTAATTTCCTTCTTTTTTTTTCGTTTTTTCTTTTCTTGTTTTTTGCTTTTTTTTTTTTACTGATTGTAGGAATGGTATTAATTTTCTTAATATAAGAATGAAAAAAGAGAATATTATTTTTTTGCTTGAATGGAATGGTATTATTTTATTCACTTAAAATATTAGATATGATCCCATTATTGGAGCCAAGATAAAAAAAATTAAAAAAAAGAAACAAACAAATGCACGAACCAAGCAAGTTCATCCAGAAGTAAACTTTTGTTTTATTTATTTATTTTTTTTTTGTTTTTTTCTTCCTGCGGAATCATTCAAAACAAACTTATTATTAGCCCTTTTGAATGGAAAATTATAAAACGGGGTCTAAAAGTTCTTCTACATAATTGATCCTTGAGACTTTAGTAGAAATTCCGCTTTCTAGCTGTTTTACTTTGTTGCTTTAAGAATCACTTTATAGGGTTTGTTGATGACCTTAAAAAGACGATCAAATGTACCCTTGCTCACACTTTGTTCTAGGGCCGATTACTTTTACCAAGTTGAGATCCGTTCCTGTAAAAAGTTTTTTATATATATTTTTTAGGGAATAAAGATGTAGTTGTATCACATAGGCATTCAGTAATTATTCAAACTGATTTGTATTTGAAAAAAAAAAAAAAATTAACGTGCGGTGTTAATTATATGTAATGAAAAACAATAGAAAGATCAAATGCCATTCTTTTCCGGTCAAATGGAAGCTAGATGCTGGTAATAAACTATACATTGACACAAATTCTTAAACGTAATCCCAAAACAAGAGGTCAAGAACTATTATGCACTGGAGCTTAGAAATGACTCAGTAAGTATACTGTACAAATCCTGTGTTGTGTCACAATATGTTGATAAGAACCTATTATAAGAAACTGTCACACCTAAACAAATACCTTGTTGATCATATTACAAAATCCCAAAGACTGAGCAGAAAACAAAACAAAGAAGACTGAAAACAAGCATGTAACAACATCTTGAATGCCACAACGCAAGTATTGCACGGCATCAAAACTATAGCACCCGAAAACTGTCTGCTTTATCAAGCCTAGCCATGCCCGAGCTTGATGACTCGCCCATTGCATCAGGAGACGCCGCTGGCTGGGCTGATTCTTTCTTCAAAGATGTTGGCAACCCCGAAATTTCCTGAAAATACGAGCAGAATAACACCAACAAGACAAAGGTTACTTTTTGTAACATGGAAATTTCTTCCTTTTACAGAACAATTATGCCAAAGTACTTGGCTTTGAAAATTCTGAATTTCAATCTCTAATTAGTAACTTTAAGTACTGGTTCCTTCTTCATCCTCTCATTCCTTC
>CAMOHE010025326.1:0-14857 GCA_946598075.1 Artocarpus hirsutus | reverse complement strand
CGACAGTCTCAGACTATTATTTACTTATCATACATTCAACAAATATGAACGTAAAGAGGACAATATTTGGTATATAAATAATAAATTCTTTATTGATAAAAATGTCTCCAAAAACTCATTACATTTTTACTCCATTAGGGCATACATGTCTAACACATACATACAAGGCTGCACCTTCTACCTAGTCATTGTCTTGAGCTTCTGATCAGCCTCTAGTAAGGCGAGCACTTTGTTTCCCAAGCTTGTCATAGACTGAAGCTCAAGAACCTTATGGGGAGCGATCATGGCCTTCTTGGGCCCCAAGCCGACCATTATGGATTATGCGGGTGCTTCGAGATGTATTCTCTGAAGCTTGAGTTCTGACATGCTCAGAGTCCCTTTCGCTACAGGACCATCCTTCGGCCTTACTTGACCATTTGCTCAGTCTTCCCAAGCTAGCCAAAGGAGCGCCAGGGATAGTTGTTATCACACTTACTACTTTGCTATTTGCTCCATAAAAAGGTGTACAAACGTGGTTAATTCTTGCATTGGGTCCTTAATGGCCAGAGCTACTCCACCTATGCTGGCTTTGCCACCTCACCAGGACGAGGCCGCACGGGGCCTACCACAAGGTCTAATGGGGTTTTAGTTTGGGCTGTTCCCCGATCCTTCTTGTTAGGGAACATCATCCGAAGTTTGTCCTCTTGTCGGCAAATTAATGGAAATGCTGTTAGGGCATGGGGCCATCCTTCTAGCCCTAAAATGTTGATGCCTTGTTGTCGATCAATACCACATGCGGTTACATACGGTAATCGAACTAATTGTCCTGCTTGTCTCAGCCTTTGAGGGGACCTTCAAGAAGAAAAAAGGCCTCACAGATCAAGGGGATACCAGTGTGGTGTCGGCCAAGAGCTCTATGATGCTTAAATTAGGTACTTGTTTGGCCGAGAAAAACTATAGTTAGGCATAAAAGAGTCCACTTACCTTAGCAATGGAGTAAATACTCCTATTCATCGCCTACCACTTGGACTAGGTTTAAAGCAGATATAACCCTTGACCCGAGTGCTCCGTACGGTGGTGTCAAGGAGGTAGATGACATGTGTTACAATCCCAGAAGGTGAACAATCCTTCATCTAAGGATTGTAATGAGGCCATGTGGTGGCCTTGGGAATGGTTTGTTACTGAGCTTCAGGCCCTAAGCATGCGTTCTTCCCGAGGAGGTGACATCTTGAGTGATGGTAGAAGGAGGCCCCAACGACCACCTCAGGATGGTGTGCTGATCAACAAGGGATTGAGTGAACTTGAAAAATGACTTTTGTCTAAGCAAAGTGGTCAGCTAGCTAGGGTGAGCTCCTTGAGAGGGTACTGAGCATACCCCCAACACGGTTCCCACTCTTATCTTTCCACCTTCACAATCAATAAACAACATATAAAACTTAGCTTACTACACTTCTAATAATGTGTCCCATCACTACAATCATTGTCCGTAGACAACTATTCTTCACCAAGATACAACTGAATGTTTCCATTATCAACCCATTGCCATCACACACAACATCCAAATAACATTATCACTTACTTCTACTACCTTTTGTCTTCCCAACAAGTCTATACTTTAAAGAACTACATCTTATCCGACCAATTCTTACAAAGAATATATCAACTTCTCAATATAACCATTAACTTAAATTAATATCACACTACTATACAAGGCCCACTGCAATTCAACATTTGCATTGTATAAACAAAATTCCAATAGTAGTATCAGAGCTTTGTTTGATCATTTATTTACACCCTGTCCATAAACAATGGTTGGTTCCAGCCAATCTACCTCCATCCAAGTTCCAATTTTCATGGAGATTATGACTTTTAGGCCATTAAAATGAAGACATATTTTCCCTTCCAAAATCTATGGGATGTTGTCTTTGAAGTATATACAATTCACAAAGATACTTCTTCCCTAAATGCATCATAAAAGGAGCTGAAGGAGAACTAACTACGTGATTCTCAAGCATTGTTTATGTTACAACAAGCCATGATAGATGAAATTTTTCAAAGAATCATAGGAGCCAAAAGTGCTAAAGAAGCGTGGGACAAATTGCAGGAGGAGTATCAAGGTAATGCAAAAGTATACATAGTGAAACTTCAATCTCTAAGAAGAGATTTTGAGAACATAAAGATGAAGGATTCTAAGATTGCTCAAAATTATTATTTAAGAATAAAAGAAATAGTAAATCAAATGAGAGCCTATAGAGAAAATATTTCAGATAAAAAGTTTTGAAAAAAAATATTAATAAGATGTACAAAAAAATATGATGTAAATATTACAGCTATAGAAAAATCAAAAGACATAGCAAAAATATCTATAACAAAATTAATAGGCTCTCTTGAAGCTTTTAAAAAAAGGCTAAGTGCAATAAAAATTCTACATAAAGTGATTAGTCTAAGGTCAAAATGCAGTCTCAAAAATCTAAAAAAGATGGGAACAACTCAAAAGAAATAAAGGAAAATCCAGGCAAGTTTCCTTCATTTGGCATTTGTAAAAAAAAAAGGCCATTGAGGGACAGATTGCTGGTTAAAAAAAACTACGATGCCAAAATTGCAAAAAATTCAGGCATGAAGAAAAACTTGCCAATTAAAAAATCACCAAGTCAATTTTACTGAAGACATAAAGGAAGAAAATTATCTCTTCCATGTATATCAAAGTATAACAGAAGAAAAAAAGGCTATTTGGTATTTAGATAGTGGTTATAGTAACCATATAACAAAATATGAGAGTATTTTCTATAGCCTTAACAAAATAAAAACGAAAGTGAAGATTGGGAATGGTAAATTTGTGGAGGCAATAAGAAAAGGCACCATTGCCATTGAAACAAAAAAAGGAAAGAGAAACATCAATGATGTACTCTTGGTTCCCAACATAGGTCAAAACCTACTCAATGTAGGTCAAATGATGGAAAAAGAATATTCTCTGTATTTTGAGGGAGATTCTGTCATAATCTATGACACACAAGACAAATCCCTTGCAATTGTAAAAATCAAAATGAGGGAAGATAGATGTTTTCCTATACAATGGAAATATGCAACTGGTGTAGCAATGAAAGCTCATGTGGACAAATCATGGCAATGACATAGAAGGCTTGGGAACTTCAACTTCTGCACATCAAAGAGTCTCTGTCAAAAGAACATGATGAGAGACCAATCGATGATAACACAAGTTGATAATGTCCGCAAAGGAAGCTTGCTTGGTAAACAACACCAACAATCACTTCCATCAAGAAAAATATGTAGCGCCAAGGAGCCACTAAAGTTTGTCTATACAAACATCAACCCTATGTGAACTCCATCACTTGATCAATCAGAGTCTTGAAATAAAGCAGTAGCACAAGTTTCAACAGAAGTTCCAAACTCTTCTCCAAAAATCACCATCAAGTAGAACAAGATCTCTAAAACATAAGACATGCAATTTGAAAATTATCAAACCAGAAACCTTGAAGCAGCTTCAAAAAAAGAAAATCACAAAGGTGCCACCAAGATGCTAAGTTAGAGATGCTACACGATATGATCGGAGTTGTAGAAATGCATATCAGGGAGGAGTGATGGAAATGTAAGAACAAAATATTGTGATGAAAACCATCATCACCTAGGATCATTCATGTCAAATCACCCAGATAATTAATAAGATATAGAAGCTGACTTGAATCCATAGATAGAATTGTGATTTCCGAGTCCGTAAGTTGAGGATCTTTCAAGTCTAATATGTAAGTCCTCCTTCAAAGTATGCTTGTAATCTCTTTGTAGATGGGTGATAGAAATATAACTTACGTACTGACTTGAGGACCTTAACCCCTTTATATAACTACTAAACCCTAACAGTTATCCTTAATTACCAATTTAGCCCATTATAAAATTAGTAATTATATTTTGGTCTCTACACATAGGAGGCCCATAATTAATTATACATTAAAAGCCCAAAACCCAAATTGATCACTTTTAATTAGGCAACCTTATCTAATAGCCTTTAATACACATTTATTTAATATATTAGCCCATTTATTAGATTAATTCAAACAATCTCCCACTTGGGCTATATATGAAAATTTATAAATGTGAATTATACCTTATGAGCTCATGAATTTTGCTATCAAAACCTTATGCATCTAAACAATCTTGTCCATTGATCATATCAATATAGGACCAAAGTGACATTCATTACATATGTCATAACTGGATCCATCAATGATCTCATATACCAATACAACTAATGACAAAGATCAATCATGGATGTGTAGCATGAAAATTTCTTACAATATGATCTTAACATGCCTATTTCTAACTAGTTCACCCTAAAACCTTAGTGAGATCAAACCATACCAAAATCAGAGTGTGAATAAACTAAGACTTTATTTCTGCAGAAAATGGCCTTAAAATATTCATAAACTGAAATAATTGAAAATATGTCTATATCATAAAAACATCTAAAATTACAAACTCCTATTAAAACTGAATATCCTGAAATAATATGACACCCATACAAGCAGTGTACTTATGAATCATTTTGGGTAGCAATCCCTTAGTAAGTGGATTTGTAATCATGGAGTTTGTACCAATATGCTCTATAGACAACTGTCCACTATGAACTCTTTCTTTCACAACCAGGAACTTGATGCCTATATGCTTTGACTTCATTGAGCTCCTATTGTTCATGGAATCTAAAACTGTTGACTTATTATCACAAAACAACTTGAGTGATCTTTGAATACAATCCACTATGTATAGCCTCGTGACAAAATTTTGCAACCATATTCCATGATTGAACGCCTCATAACATGCTATGAACTCTGCCACCATAGTAGAAGATGCTATAAGGGACTGTTTAGCACTCTTCTAGGAGACAACACCTCTAGCTAGAAGGTAGACATAGCTTGACTTAGATTTCATACTATCTTGGCATCCAGCATAATTGAAGTCAATATACTAATAATCTCAAGCTATTCCAACCTCCGCGACATGAGCATATAGTCCTTTGTTCTCTTTAAAAACCTTAAGACTTGTTTGTTTGGTATCCGGTGATTCTTTCTAGGATTACTTAAGTATCTGCCTAACATTCCTGTAACGTATGCAATATCCGAATGCGTATAAACCTGAGCATTCATTAGACGTCCTACTGTTGATACACAAGGAATCTTCTACATTTTTTGAATCTCAAAATCATTCTTAGGGCATTGATTTAGACTAAATTTGTCTCCATTAGCCACAAGGGCATCACTTGGTTTGTAATCTTGCATGCCATATCTCCTAAGAACCTTTTCAATATAGCGTTTTTGTGATAATGCAAGAATATCCCAAGAGCGATCCTGGTGTATCTATATGCCCAACACAAAAAAGGCATCACTAAAATCCTTCGTATCAAATTTCTTTGATAGAAATCTTTTAGTTTTGTGCAATAAGCCCATATCGTTGCAGGTAAGCAAAATGTCATCAACATATAAAACTAGAAAAATATGCTTACTTCCACTAAACTTATGGCATATATAATCATCAACCATATTCATCTCAAAACCAAACGAGATAATAACTTGATAAAAATTGTAATACTAGTGACGAGAAGCTTGCTTAGGCCCATAGATGGATTTCTTTAATTTGCAAACCATCTTCTTTGCATCTCCCAACACAAATTTTTTCGATTGCACCATATAGAATGTTTCATCAATGTCGCCATTAAGAAACATAGTCTTAACATCCATATGATGAAGCTCAAGATCAAAATGTGCCACTAATGCCATTATAATCCTGAAAGAGTCTTTTGAAGAAATCGCAGAGAAAGTCTCTTTATAGTCGATGCCTTTTTCTGTGTAAAGAATTTAGCAACAAGACGAGCCTTGTATCTTTCCACATCGCCTTTTGAATCCCTATTGGTCTTAAATATCCATTTGCAATCAATGGGTTATACTCCTTCAGGTAATGGGATAAGATCCTAAATGTCATTGTCCTTTATAGACTTCATCTCCTCATTCATGGCATCAATTCACTCTTGAGATCTAGAACTTTTCATAGCTTGACGGAAGTTTATTGTGTCATCTTTCACCACACCAATGTCATAATCATATTCTTGGAGAAATACAATGTAATCATCTGGCACCACACTTCTCCTTTCTCTAATGGATCTCCTTAATAGCATAGGTTCTTGGGGTGGTAGAATTTGTTCTTCTGAAACAATTTCTATAATGGGAGGTTCTCTAACATTGTCTTAATTTAGATCTGCTTCTTGAATAGTGTCAGGAATGGGAACCTGATCAATGTCTATAACAACTGTGGGAATATCAGCATATTCCTTTTCAAAGATAAGTCCCTAGCCATATCCCCTAGCAAACTCGATATCCTCAAAAACCAGGCGTTACTAGTCTCAAAAATCGACTTAGTCGTGGGATCATAAAACTTGTACCCTCTGGGTCTTTTAGAGATCCAATAAAATAACAACTTACTGTCTTTGAGTCTAGTTTCTTTTCATTAGGCCTGTAAGGCCTTGCCTTGGCTAAACATCCCCAAACATACAAATGCTTTAAACTAGGCTTCTTGCCTGTCCAAAATTCATAAGGGGTTTTGGCAATTGCTTTATTTGGGACCCTGTTAAGGATATATGCTGCAGTCTTCAGCACTTTTCCCTAAAGTGATTCTACTAAGGTAGAATGAGAAATCATACTCTTCATCATGTCCTTGAGCATCCTGTTTTGTCTTTCAGCAGCACCATTCATTGTGGGCGAACCTAGCATAGTATACTATGGGACGATACCGCAATTCTCTAGGAATTTAACAAACAGTCTTGGACACTGTTCACCTGAACCATTATATCTGTCATAGTATTCACCACCACAATTAGATCTAATGCTTTTAATCATTTTGCTAAGTTAGTTCTCAACTTCAGCCTTATAATTTTTGAGCATATCCAATGACTATGACCTTTTATGAATGAGATATATGTAGCCATATCACTACTACAAATTGTGGATTCCATGACAGTTTATAACCGTCGTGAAAAAATTTTAAGATGGTTAAAAAATCATCGTGAAAACTTTAGTCAAGGTACGACATGAAGTTTTTACGACAGTTTTTTACCATCGTGTAATATAAAAATTGACGCGGGAAAAGGTTGTAATGTAGTAATTTTTCACGGCAGTTTTTTAAAAAACCGTCGTGAAAAATTAACATTCCACGACAGTTTTTCAAAAAACCGTCGTGTAATACTAAGGATTCCACGACGGTTTTTTGAAAAACCATCATGGAATCAAAGGCTTCCACGATAGTTTCTTAAAAAACCGTTGTGGAAGCTTTATGATTCCACGATGATTTTTCAAGAAACTCTCATGGAATGCCAATTTTCTATGACAGTTTTTTAAAAAACCGTTGTGAAAAATTTGTATTCCCCTAAAAAAAATCTCCAAAAATCTCGAAACATATGGTGGGTATCACAATAATACTTTGGCATCACAAACACATAAAAAGTAACCTATTCTCATGCCAAAATGCTAAATGTTGTTCAAAGTTCTTTCAAACACCAAATACAAGTAACATATACTAAATGGCAAAAAACAAATTAATACAACTAATATTAAAACTAAAACTAAAGCTAAATAACACTAAAATAACCAAATAATGCTAAGTTTAGAACTAACAATAACACTAAAACTAAAAGTAATGGTTTGAAATTTACCAATGGTGGTGAAGTCGGTGGAACGACAAAGGATGAGTCGAACGATGGTGGAGTCCATAGAATGTCAAGGGACGAGGATGAACGGTGGCGAATGGTGTCGGGTTTGTTAGGTGGGTCGTGGAGAGAGTGACAGAGGAATGTCAAAGTCGGTGGAATGCCATGAGGGTTGGGTTCGTCAATGGCTAGGTCGTGGGGAGAGGAGTTAGAGAGAGAAAGGGATTTGAGAGTTAGTGGGTTTGAGTTAGAGAAATTTTGAATAAATAGGAAAAGCCATGTCATTGGCGCTGGATTAAATTTTGGGGGATACTAAAAATTTCAAACATGCAGAACATTTCACGACGGTTTTTACTAAAAGCCGTCGTGAAAGCCTCAGTATCTTTCACGACAGTTTTTATAAAAACCATCATGGAAGGTCCCAAGGTTTGAAATTTTTAGTATCCTACCCAAATTTAACCTTTGTTAAAGATTGAAAATTGACGGGCTACTAAAAATTTCAAATATGCAAAACCTTCCACGACGGTTTTTATAAAAACCATCATAAAAGGTTAAATTAGGTGAGTATTAAAAATTTTAAGCATCCAAACCTTCCATGATGGCTTTTATAAAAACCGTCGTGGAAGGTCCCAAGGTTTGAAATTTTTAGTATGCTGCCTAAATTTAACCTTTGTGAAAGATTAAATTTTAGCAGGCTACTAAAAATTTAAAACATGCGGAACATTTCACGACGATTTTTACTAAAAACTGTTGTAGAAGCCTCGGTACCTTTCACGACGATTTTTCTGAAAGGCCTTCCATGACGGTTTTTATGAAAACCATCGTGAAAGGGCTTCCACAACGGTTTTTATGAAAACCTTTGTGAAAGGTCTTCCACGAGGGTTTTTATAAAAACCATCGTGGAAGGTCCTGAGATTTGAATTTTTAGTTTTCCACCCAAATTTAACATTCATGAAAGCTTAAATTTTGGCAAGCTACTAAAAATTTTTAATATGAAACCTTCTACGATGGTTTTTATAAAAACCATCGTGAAATGTTAAATTGGGTGAGATACTAAAAATTTTAAACATCCAAACCTTCCATGACGATTTTTAAGGTTTTTATAAAAACCATCATGGAAGGTCCCGAGGTTTGAAATTTTTAGTATCTCGCCCAAATTTAACCTTCATGAAATATTAAATTTTGACAGGCTACTAAAAATTTCAAATATGCAAAACCTTCTACGATGGTTTTTATAAAAACCATCGTGAAAGGTTAAATTGGGCCAAATACTAAAAATTTTAAACATAAAAACCTTCTACGACAGTTTTTATAAAAATTGTGTGAAAGATACAGGCTATTAAAAATTTCAAATATGCGGAATCTTCTACGATGGTTTTTTTAAAAACCGTCGTGAAAGATCAAATTTAGCGACATACTAAAAATTTCAAATATCCAAACCTTCCATGACTGTTTTTATAAAAACCATTGTGAAAGATTAAAATTTTAAACATGTAGAACTTTCCATATGGTTTTTATAAAAACCGTCATGAAAGGTTAAATTTAAAAATTTCAAACATCCATACCTTCCACGATAGTTTTTATAAAAACTGTACCTTCCATGACAGTTTTTATAAAAACTGTCGTAAAATATAGGCCACTAAAATTTAAGCCTTCCATGACGGTTTCTATTAAAACCATCGTGAAAGGTTTAATCTTACACGACGGTTTTCTAAAAAACTGTTATGGTAGCTCCCGCCAATACCACTACGGTTTTCGTCTTCGCGGGCATAACTCGCCTCATTTTTTTTCCTTATCACAACGGCTTTTGAGAAACGGTCGTTAAATAAAGGTTGTATAATCTTGAATTTGTTGTAGTGTATCTAGAAAAATCGTCTATGAATGTTATAAAATATTGTTGATCATTCTAAGAAACCATAGGGAATGGCACTCAAATATCTATATGTAAAAGTTCTAAGACGTCCAAAGTCCTGTTGGCTTTAAATCTCCTTTGATTGGGTTGTTTCCCCTTAATATAATTAACACAAATATGAAAATCTATAAAGTTTAAAGAGTCGAGAATTTCGTCTGACACAAGTCTCTCTATTCTCCTTCTAGAGATATGACGCAATCTCTTCTGCCATAACACAATTGAATTCTCATTGGTTAATTTTCTCTTTATACCTCGTGTACTTAATTGCAGATATTCATTAAATGAAGCATTTTATCAATCAAATAAAGATTATCGTAACTTGACAAAGAACTGGAACCAACCAATTTTGAATCATGAAACAAACTAAATTATCCATTTCCAAATGAACAAGAATAACTAGATTTATTCAAAGCAAAAACAAAAATCAAATTCAATCTAAAAGACAGTACAATAAATGTCTCATCAAGATCCAAATAAAATATAGTCTTTAACAATAATCTAAATTTCCCTATTGCTTCAACTACAACCTTCTTGCCATCGCCAACAGAGATGTATCCTTCACCATCATATAGCTTTTGGCATCTCAGGCAACCCTGCATAGACAGACTGATGTGAAAGGTTGCAATAGAATCCGTCCACCAAGTGTGTTAAGGTATCGAAGTTAAAATAACCTTAGAACAAACCAAATTAAAAAGCATGCCTTTCCTAGCACACCAAGCATGATAATTGGTGCAATGCTTCTTCTTATGTCCTGCAGCTCCACAGAAGAAACAACCCATACCTTCTAGGTCATTCGGTCTCTTTTATTGTTCTTTTTAAGGTGCTGTAACTGCAACTTCCTTATCCTTTTTTTCTTTTCTTCCCTTTGTACTTGGAAGTATTAGCCAAGTGAGCATTTTTTGTCTTTTCTTACTTCAACCTTTGCTCTTCTTGCACACAATGTGAGATGAGCTCATTAAGAGACCAAGTCTCTTTTTGGCAGTTATAGCTCACTTTAAACTAACTGAATTGTGCGGGAAGAGATATAAGAACCAAATAGACTAACAAGTCCTTAGAAAAGCCAAGCTTAAGTGCTCTCAATTTTGAAGCAAGATGAGACATCTCCATAATATACTCCCTGATGTTCCCTTTACCTCTATATCTAATTAAAATAAGGCTTGCCAAAAGTGTACTTGTTTCAGCCTTTTCATTTTTGGCAAATCTCTTCTCAATGTCCTCAAGGAACTCTTTGGCTGTCTTTATCATTTTGAATATAGTGCCCCTGAATGGCCTTCTTTATGATCTTCATACACATGCGATTTGACTTTTCTCACCTTTTCATGTCCCTCTTTGAAGAACTCTAATTTGTTAGAGGTGCAGGAGCGGAAACCCTTAACACAAAGTTGAGATCCACAACCTCGAGAACTATAATGAGGTTCTCTTGCCATGATTTGAAGTTGCAATCATTCAATATAGGAATTGAGTAGATGTTAGCAGTAATGTTTGAGGCAAAAGTAGTAGCTAAAACAGAAAACAAAACAAACAATCCCAAAAACAAGCTCACATAAGAATCCAAAATAACAATAATAAATCCAAATAAAGGTACCCCATCTCAAGATATCAGGCACAGCACTAATATTTAGTCTTTGAACAGAAATATTAACTTGTAAGTGATATCTTGGTATAGTAATCAAACACTGACACTAAGAACATATCAAATAATAAATCTTATTTTGGGTTGATTTATTGTTCACATGTAAAAATGGATAATCATCACGTGTTTATCATCACAGGTGTAAATGTAATTCTGTCAAATATTGCCTTCTTTTGGGCCGGTCAACATTCATATAAGTTGCAAAGACACAACCGTTTATATTCTAAAACAAATTAATTTTCATAAGAGAAGCCACTTTGGTGACATGTTGCTTCAATTAATTCATCTCAAAATATATATATAAAATACCAATATTTGAATTTAAAATCGCACCAAGATGGCCAAAATTGAAATAAAAAAAATTTGGTCAAAGTTAACCTTAACTCGGTCGGGGCTATACTGAGTCGGGTGGACCCAATCCAGATCCTAACCCAGCCTCGCTTTATTTTTCTATTTTTTATTTTTTATTTTAAATATCTAGTCACCCAGTGGTTAACCACTAGGTTCCACTCCAATCACGGGCCCAAGTTTGGCCCATATATCAAATGCCTTTTTTCTTTTTTCTTTTTAAGTTCAGGGCCAAAGCCTAAAAATCTAAAAAATTCTCTCAACCCTGGGAAAATAACATTCCCTAGCAGCAAACAGTACATTTGCTTGCGATTTTTTTTCCTTTACATGGTTGCCGAACAATTAATCACCCAATTAATGAACATTAACGAACATTATACAATTTCATTTTGAATGTTATACCAAACTTTTATATATGTATATATATATATATATATATATAACTGAATCAACGAAAAAAGAATATACATATATATACATACATATATATAATCATGCATAATAAACTGATTCACGAAAAAAATGATTTCAAACGAAATCGAATGGATATATATATGTACATTCCTTTGATTATCTTTATGCACATATATATATATATATATATATTCCTGTATACCAAATAATTCAAGCAAAATTTTGAATCATTCTTCTCAAATTCAATAATTTTAAAAAAACAACCATAGATTATTAAATTTGAGAATTTTGATGAGAATCACATCTAGAAAATTATTGATTCCTAATGATTTAACATGAAGAGGCTTTAATACCACTTGTTAGAACAAAACATTGTGATGAAAACCATCATCACCCATGATCATTCATGTCAAATCACCAAAAAAATTAATAAGATGCTAAAGATAACCTAAATCTATAAATAGAATTGTAATTTCTGAGTCTGTAGATTAAATATCTTCCAAGTCTAGTACATAAGCCCTCCCTCAAAGTATGCCTCTGTAAATCTCTATATATGGGTGATAGAAAAATAATATACTATTGACTTAGGGACCACAACCCATTTATATAATTGCTAAACCCTAATAGTTATCCTCAATTATGAATTTAGCCCATTATAAAATCAGTAATTATATTTTAGTCTTTACACATAAATGACTCACACTTAATAATGTATTAAACCCCAAAACCTAAATTGATCACTTTAATTGAGCATCTTTATCTAATAGCCTTTAACATACATTTACTTAATATATTAGCCTATATATTGGATTAATTTCAACAGAAAGTGCTGCACATTTCTTTGGAATACTCTACAAAATCGTAATAAAATAAGTGAGAGTTCCAGACAATTAAAATCAGCCACAAAAATGCAAAAAAGAAAAAGAAGGCTCTAGATCATGTTATAAGAGCCACAAAATTGAGTCGGTACTATACTTATTCTCCGACATTTTATGCCTATATAAAGGAATAACGAGTTGGTTAAAAGCAGTAGCAAAAACAGCTATAAACAAATCCATTGTAAGCCAAAAACATATAGCTGAAAACAAGGTTAATAAACAAGGCTTCTTACTTGTACAGTTTCCACTCTTATCTTTCCACCTTTACAATCAATAAACAATATAAAAAACTAAGCTTAGTACACTTCTAATAATGTGTCTCGACCCTACAATCGTGTTTGCAGACAACCATTCTTCACCAAGATACTACTGTTTCCATTATCAACCCACTAACATCACACACAACATCCAAATAACATTATGACCTACTTCCACTACCTTTTGTCTTCCCCATAAGTCTACACTTCAAAGAATTACATATCATCCGATTCTCACAAAGAATATATCAACTACTCAATATAACCAATAACTTAAATTATCATCCCAATACTACACAAGGCCCACGTGCACTTCGACATTTCCATTTTATATACAAAATTCCAACAATAACTAACCATCATTCATTGTTCTTAATGAAGTAAAATTATAAAACGTAACACAGCCCAAAATCCAACACACATGGAAGTGCAATACTTGAACAAAATCTATCCAGCCACTTTTAATACTTTTTTTTATAAACAAATGTCAGGAAAAAACAACTTTCATGAGGAACTTAATAGGACACCCAATTAATTAGTTGGCACCAACCGTATTAAATTATTAAGTGAAAGAAATATAAAAAAGCAAACAAGTTTTAGGATGACATCAAGACATTCGTGAATATTTGCTTTCTTTATTCCTGTCGTTCTGCATTTTTTGTGACATCGCGCAGTCATTACATCTTGTTTTCCGCTTGCCCTTTTGCTGGGGCTCCTCCACATTGCTTGGAATGGAAGACATATCAATTATAGTGGTTTGTTATATATATTCTAGTAGTTGCTCACAATTAAGATAATTTTCAATATGTAATTGAGAATTAACATAGAAATAAAGTCCGACAACGAAGAAAGCAAATCAATTTACTCATCTATATGCTCAGCATACAAGAAACCGTGGTTCAAGCTCCAAAAATGCTTTCTGGTAGGAATGGATTCTTCAGGACGTCGCGATAATTATTATCATTTTAACTATCAATTTATCAATTGATAGTCTTTATTCCAAAGTCATTTGACTGACTCAATAATCTTATCTCTCCCGGTGGTATCACATCTCCACCCTCTCAAAGTGTGCGCCCCCTTGCAAGCACGACCACGGATCCTGCAGGTAGAAACCCCCATTGTGAGAGAGTGGTTTTAACCACAGGGGATTATAACAACATTTTTGTTTAGGAAAAATTCTTTTCACTTTCAGGGCTATAGCCTAGCCACTCATAAAATGGTGGAGTCTCATAGAGTAAATATAAAGATTCTGTTATCAGATTTAGGCTGATGTGATTAAATTGGCCGTGACTTTATTCATTGAGGAGCTGATTATATACAGCTAGATTACAAATGTCAGTTCCTAAGTGCAAGCCACTAAAAAGTGGAACTAAATAACAACATCTACAAAGGTGGAACTAAATAACAAACAGAGATTACAAAATCTGAATTGAGATTCAAATTAAAGATATTGTTGAGGTAATTCTGTTATTATGCCCCTGCAAGATTGGGGTACCACAACGAACACCAATCTTGTAGTGTTGTCGGAGAAATGGCTGGCAAGACAAAGGCTTGGTTAGAGAGTCAGCAAGTTGATCGGCAGTGTGAACATGAGCCACGCAAAGTTGGTTCTTGGCAACTTGGTCATGAACAAAGTGGAAGTCAATGGCGATGTGTTTCATCCGAGAATGAAAAACTGGGTTGGAGCGCACAAGTATGTAGCTCCTACATTGTCGCAGTAGATGGTGGGAA
>CAMOHE010025325.1:13163-27046 GCA_946598075.1 Artocarpus hirsutus | reverse complement strand
GGTTTGAAAATTTTAGTTTTTCGCCCAAATTTAACCTTCGTGAAAGATTAAATTTTGACGACTACTAAAAATTTCAAACATGTACAATATTTTACGACGGTTTTTACTAAAAACCGTCGTAAAAGGCCTTCCACGACGGTTTTTACAAAAACCATCGTGGAAGGCTTTCCACCTTCCACGACGGTTTTTGTAAAAACCGTCGTGGTAGCTCCCGCCACTACCACGACGGTTTTCGTCTTCGCGGGCGTAACTCGCCGTGTTTTTTTTTCCTTATCACGACGGTTTTTGAGAAACGGTCGTTAAATAAAGGTCGTAGAATCTCAAATTTGTTGTAGTGCACGTAACACAAGCACACAAATGCAACAAGGATAAATCCAACACAAGGCAACACACACGCATATAGGAAAACCCCTTCCAACTATTATTAATCACACAATAAAGTAATACAGTGTTCTCAATATGCAGGATCATGGCATGCCCATGTCTCAGCAATAAACGGAACATATAAGCTGTAAAAACGACAGTTGACACCGCAACTGCATAGGGTGTGCTGGAACCAATGAACATCATACACATGGGCAAGGCTGATAACTGCCATCCTTGCTGGAGGCCTCTCTACGAGCCATGTGCCTGTCTGATGGGTGTCTGCACCCTACAAGACCTGCACTTGCATGTAAGGGCTGTAACTACCGGTAACCGCCACCCACATGTGTTTCTGACTGGGTCTTGCAACATCCTAGGATTGTGTCGCTTTGTTGCCACACGAGACCTTTGACTATGCCACATAGGCTTGGACTCTACCCAACCAGCTTGTGTACTCACTGCCCATGGAAAATCTATGCACTCCAACCAATTATATCCACATGCACGCTGTTTACCATGCGTGATTTACATGCTAGTCCTCCTGACTAGCCAGGATTGGACTAAGGCCATTCCACAACCCCTTGGCATGCCTTAGCGCCCATGCCGGTGGCCCTGATGAGCTTAACTCACTAAGCCATCGTATATGCCAACATCTAAGGGGCCAATAGTGAAGCACCATATGCAATGGGACAAATTAGAGGATGAAAGATCATTGTAGAAATGTGTGAAGGTGCTCCAAACGATAACAAAGTGACATTGGACTCACCCCACTATTTACAAAATTGATTTGTTCGAGTTGCAGACTTGAGTGAAGGGGTGGAGGAAGGGCAATGGGGTGGGCTAACGAGTTGCAAATCAAATCTATTTTTTATGCTTTTGAAATGGTTCAATTTTTTTTAAAGAAAAATTTTTTGACGTTGTTGTTGATTAATTATAGGGTAGAATGGACATTTCACCTTAAAGAAAATTATTTTAGAATATCATAATGATATTTTTAAAATTCAAAAGGTTCCTTTTAAAATATGGATGTTAGTTTAAAATATCATTGCACATGGCCGATTTCTTAAAATATTGATTACTAATTTTCCCTTGAGCTAACTTTTTTCATTCTTTTTTCTCAATTTTTTGTTTTATGAGTCATTTTTTATCTAATGCTATGTATTAATTTACATCATTTTTACCTCATTATTTGAATTTAAATCATTTTCTAGTATTCATCTCCTCAACGTTTATACATTATTTTCTGTGTCTGCGTTTTCTTTCGTTCTTTTTTTTTGGAAACATTATTATTGTAGCGAGGGTTATGCTAACATCATTATACTGATTTAATTATTGGAGTTTGTTTCTCGTATTATTTTTACTTTGTTTTGATGTTGCATTATTACTATTATTATTATTAATGTCATCACTATTACGATAATTTTTGTTACAGGTAACTCGCATTCCTTGCTTCGTCACAATGCTTATGTTATCATTAATGATTTTGTAACTTTATTATTTTGTGAATATGTTTTCATAAAGATAGCCATGGTTTTTTTTTTTTTTTTTTAATTCTGATTAAAGAAATTAGATGCCTATTTTTTCCCATTTCTTTTTTTTTCTTTTTTTTTTCCCTTTATTTTCTTTCCTTTCTTTTCTTTTCTTTCTTTTACCGTGGAACTAGAGTGCCTGTGGCTACCTCTCCCACCGACCAAGCTCTAGTCGCCTCCCGCCTGAATGTGCCGGCTAAAAAGGAGCACCGCCATTGCCGCCAGCTCACTTGCCGTTCTCTGCTAGAATCAAAAGAGGAAGCCGTGGCAACTTTAGCTTCTGCACCAGATTCTAGCACCATCCGGTCTCCTCTCCGCCCGCAAGTTACATTGCCGGATTCCTCTCATTAAGAGGAACAATGCCCACCCACCTTAAGCCCAATTGTGACTAGAAAATCTAGACCATTGCCACCCCTTGTCGGTTTCGTGTCGTTTTTTAGCGAGCTAAGCTCTGTTTTAGAAAACCAACCTCGGAATAATGATCTTCGCGTTGAGAGCTTCGTTTTGGTGTAGATCTCCGCCAACGCTTCGCCGGTCAACCATGGTAAATTTTAGTCAGTGGTGGTCAATGGTTGACCCCAACCATCAAATTAGAAAAGATGTCATTTTGGCATGTTTTTGACATTTTGGATGCATTCATGGTGTTAGACTTGTGAGACAGAATTCCAAAGGCTAAGTTTGGATGATTCAAAATTTCAATGGATGAAATTGTTTCAAATCTTTTTGCCGTCAAATGTCATCGACTAAGTCAGTAGGAACTCTATTACTCATCTTTCATGATATTTTTATTTTATTAGCCAATAAATTTAGAATTTGGAATTAAATTATGTGGGTTTCAATATGTTGTTGTTGTTGTTGTTGTTTCTATCGTCGTCATTGTTGTTGTTAGTATTATTATTGATGTGTTGCTGTCGTTCTTATTATCATCAACATCATCATCATCATCTAAAATTTGTTATTGAATGGGTTTTAAGAACATTTTGATCTTGAATTGGTTTTTATACACATATTGAATACATAATTTAGGATTAGGATTAGGATTTGGATTCAGATTAATTATATTATTTTTGAGCTTGGTCTTGTAAAACTTATGGTAAGAATGAAATGCTTATTTAACTTAATATAATTGCTCTGGGTGGTGCATCTTGCATCATGGAGCACCACAACGTATTTGTAGTTTTTTTTGTAGGTTTAGATTTTTAGTTTTGAGAAAAATAAGCCGTTATGCTGTTGAAATTTTGTCAAAACTAACCAACATGGTTAGAATGATTTAGATGGATTTTTAGTAGTCAGATGAGTTAAAACTAGATCCAATAGATGTTAAGACCTTACATGGTGCCGTTAGACAACTTTTAAGACCATCCAAAGTGTTTATCAAAGTTATATCCGACGAGGTGCTCATTTGTTGGGCGCAATAGACGTCACATATTTTTGGTACCATCAATGTTTTATGGCCTATCTCACGGGATGCTCCTTTGGGGCACAACAGACATGGAGTGCTCATTTGGGGCATAACAGAACTTATAACCTTTCTTTTTTCCTTTCCGTCACTAACAACCCAAGGCGTATATGAAAGAATTTGAGTGACAATTACAAATTGTGAGTTGTTTAGTGATTTTGAAAAATAGTGAACCTAATGAGTTTTTCTTATATTGATTTGAGAATTTGTTTAATATCTTCTTAAGGATTTTATATATAATATATAATAGTAAGAAAAACCGAGAGGCGAGTAATGGATTTCCTATTGGGCACTGTGTAATTCCCCCTACTCGGCTTTCTTTTCAGGTTAGTCATTGGATCTTTGATGTCTTGGATTGTCGTCGATGCCCTTCACTATTCGATTGGTATACTCTCCTTATAATTTTATTAATGCATGGACGATACATGAAATAAACACTCCTAGTAGATTGATTTTTATAAACTTGGTTTTATTTGTTATTTGAATTTATTTTTATTTATTTTGAGTGAAGCTATGCAGCTATATTTTCACTTATTTTATAAGCATTTATTTAAAATTTGTATATTTTCTTTCTAAATTTTCTATTTGAATTTTATTTTTTTATTTTATTTAATATTAAAAACTCTGAAGCAAACTTGATTTACTAATATAATTATATGGGCTCAACTATAATTTTTAAAAATTTTTGACTTTCTAAATCTTCAAAAATATTTTTTTCTATTTAGTCACAACCCTGGTTTTGGGTCATGTCATCGTCAATATAGGGAATTAATGCATTATGAATATGTTATAAATATCGCATTAAATATGGGCAAGATATCTGCCTTTCCATTTCCAAAAATATAATATCAACGTTCATTAAGATATTAAATATTTAATAACGAACAAGAAAAAAAATTGAAAGTAGTACTAAACTTTATTTCCTAATATCCTTTTTTTAATATAATGAAACTTCATTCAACTAAAATTAGTACAAAAAAATTGCATAACATCATCCACTAAAATCATATATGATTTTGGACAAACGACTGGATTTACCAATAAAATCGAATGAAGCACAGAGACAAAAGATAACATTGAGACCCAGAGGAGAATAACCTACACGACATCAAAATTAGAACTCTTCAACGGGTCGTTATAAGATATCACAACAATGGATAGATAACCTCAATCAACAAAAATCAAACCTGCCCTAGTGAGGGCGTAAACTACCCAATATAGATGTAAATGTAGCCACCAGTCATCACGCTTGACGCTGCTAATTAGCGGGTGTGAAAAAATAAACCAAGACTAGAGGTGGGGAGACCACCTTATTTATTATAGATTGGCCAAAAGCAAAACACTAAACACCACACTCAGGGGAAAACGTTGCTGCGAGTACTGAATAAAAAAAAAAAAACTAAACATAAAGGAAATGTCAAAGTCAGTGATATGAATCCACCGAGCAAGACGAAATACCCTAGCCAGGACCCTCCATACCAATGCTGAGATCCATTCCCTAGTCGCTACCTCTCCTCCACCACAAGCCGTCAATGAGCCTACCTTTCCCCTGCCTTTGTCGCTGAAAAACTACCACATCTCTTAGATCCGACTATATCTTCCACCCCAACAAAGAAAGTAGCCCACCTTGCCACTATACTCATTTGGCCTCCCTTCGCCCCTGCCCCTGCCACCGAAGAACAGCCGCTCTACTCTCTTCGCACCACCACCACCAAAGATCAAGATCTAGTTCCGTCTATCCTAGATGGAGAAAGCAACTTGCCTCACCACCCTTGTACCTCGGCCACCCATTGCATCAACCCTTGACACCGAAGAGCAACCATGACTCCCTAATTTGGCAAACCTGAGCACAAACCAATTGTCTAACACCCAAAATATCCTCCATGCACCATTCTTGATGAAACTGTCAATCCCTCTCTCGGATTGAAATCAAGGCAACCAGCCTAGGGCTGGCATTGGTTTCAAGCCCCAAGAAGGGAGGAGGCGACGTATGATGAAGTTGTCTCCTAAACCCTGGCAGAGAGCACACTCGTGTTTTTTTTTTTTCCATTTTCTCATATCTTATTAGAGTTTAATAAGTTTTCTAAAATAGTTTCAATAAATTTCTTATTAGTGATCATTTGGTAGTTTTCATTATTTTTTAGTTGACTATTCCATTTGTATCAGTTTTCCTTTTTTCTTATTCACTTCTTTATAAACAGGGGTGAAGTTCGTCATTGTAATAGAGACTTGAATAATGAGATTGAATATTGAGAATTCTCTCCCATTGTCTTTCTTTCTGTTTTCTCCTCTAATTTATCTCCTTTGCATATCTCTACTATCTTTTTCTTATTACTACTTTATTGTTGCAAAAATCTTGAAAAAATTATGTTTTACGCAACAAAATAAGCTTTTGAAATTTTTCTAAAAACTTGGAATCGGCTCATGTCACTATAGATTAGTCGATTGTAATATTTATTCACACACATTGGGTCCTTTCAATCTTCCTTACCATGAATCCTTTCTTTAGAATAAATAGGTGTAATTCTTCTTCCTATTCTCATTGCCGATAGGTTCCTTTTTGAGAGAACAAGAAATCTAGTGATGGAGCCAAAATGCATCTATCTCATAATAGGTCCACAGGAAAGTGCAATGTAGAGTGGAAAATTTCCACTCCCTGCCCCTAAGTAAGTGGCACGCGCCCACACCTTGCAGTATTTGGGCGTGTGATGAATACTTCGTGCGGGAGTCTACCACATGTTAGCTTTTTACACTGACGCACTTTCAGCAATCACAGTCCAACATTTGGACAACTATAGGATATTATTTCGAAATTAAAATTGACTTATATTTTAACACCTAAAAATAAATATTTTTCATACTACCATATTTATTTATATTAACAATCAGAATAATTATTTTATGTATCTCTGAAATTATGGAAATAATAAAGCTTGGGATTGGTTTCGTATGTTTGATGTGTGCTTGTTTTACTTGTGTTGCCTTTGTTTACTTGTTCATTATTTTTGTTGTGGGTTGGTTTGCTTTGGGTTTGGCTAAGTAAGGTGTAGTAACTTGATGCCATTGCGGGAAAATTTTGGGTTAAGAATTTAGCCCTGTGACACGTTTATGGTAGCAAGATTTAAGCCACCTTCTTGCATCCATGTTTGTGTCAAACATAATAGAATTTTTACTGAATTTCTGTTAGTAAACCTTCAACCGTGTGTCTATTCTCACAACTTAACAGTTTATACAACTTAACAGATAGTTTTCATTATTATTTCTCTCTTTTTTTTTTTTTTTTTTGAGAGTGAATTTTAAAATTAGTAATTTCTCCTTGTTTAGAGAAAATCAAAAGAAAACAAATAATATTGACTTCAAACTTTTGATTTGGAAATATGAAGAAAATTTATCGACTGGAAAATTGTTGCATTCAAGTGAGTTTGTAGTGAATTCATTTGGAAAAATCTAGAGCTCTACAAAAATAAAAAGAAGAAGAAAAAAAACTTTGGTAAACCGATCAAATTGGGAGTGCAAACCGCCCGCTTAGTCTTGTATCATGGACGATCCTAATTTGGGTTTTTTTTTTTTTTTTTTTTTCCCTAAGTTCCAATTTTTCAAAAGCGTAATTGCTCGGATTCACCATAATCTACGGGACCATACTTCATTGTTATGAATTTATGACATGTATTTTGTGTTTTTTTTTTGTTAAATTTTACTTCTACTTTTTTTTTTTTCATATTGCATGTATGTTGGGATTTTATTAACTATTATCAACTATATTGTTGATGTTGATTTTTACTCTCCTTCACAAGTATTATAATAACGATGTTATGATAAATAAGAATGGTACTTCCTTGATATTTAATTATATTGTTGTAGTAAGTTGATATGTTGCACCAAAAAGCATTTCTATTTATTTTTATGAGGTTATAATCCTGTTATTAATAAAACAGTAGAATCTTGTTTAGAAAGTATACTACACATTAAATTAGAACTCACAGTTTTATAAATAATGAAGTTACAATATCATGAGAATAAAAATAATTTTTCGCGTTAAAAACAAACTAAACACATAACAACAGAATTATCTTTGATTTTTTTTTTTCTATTTTTACTCTCTATTTTAGAAAATAATAGAAACAAATAGTATATTTGAAAATAATAATTGTAGTTATGTATTTAGCATGTTTTATACAAATCTTCAATTCTCATCATGCGTGAATAAAAGCGGCTAGTAACTTACAAATTTTTTTTAGCCAGATGACCGGTCCCTCAAGAAGTAAATGAGAGATGACATAAAACACATAAAACAAATTCTCATTTCATTTTCATAAAATGAGAAAATGCCAAGTCAATTATCACACTACTCAGGCGTGACCACAATGCGACAGTCAAGTTTGGTGCCCACAGGCCACAAACGCCACCCAATTTCACTACGACAAAACACAGAAGGGCATTAAATGCAAAGAACATGTGGCAGATGCGGAGTTGCCAGATCTAGAGTAGTTGTAGATGGAGGGGGATGGGGAACATAGGGAATACTTGTTTTCTTTGGCAAGATTGATTGCAGCAATTGTTCTTTTTACTCTATCAGTAGATATTATTATTTTAACTGATAGATTAAGTTTTCAACTATGACTTGGAGTAATTTTACCTCATATGTGAATTTTTAAAATAAACATATATTAGACCATTAAAAGTTAATCATATGGTTAAAAAATATCATTTATTAATAAGATAAAAGTATAAGAGCAATCCCAATTAGCTCAAATGAAGTTATAACTCTGTTATTAATAAAATAATAAGATTTAATCTAAAAAAACGCATTACATATTATATTAGAGTGTATATTTTATCAATAATGAGATTATAAACTCAAAGATAAGAAGGAAGGAAAGAAACAAAGTGACATTTTCAATTTTTTTTTTTTCTTTGGTCATTGAATGCCTCAAGCGTGAAACACTGTGTGTTCACATGGGGATTGCACAAAAGCCAACAAATGTGGAAAGCGAAATAGAGGAACTGATGGGGGATAGCCGGATAGGGCGGGCCTTTTGCAAAAATAACCCTTCAATTCGTAAGGTGATTTACTTGAAAGGGTCATGACAATCAAACTATCCTATTGGGACACCAAAACGTCCCCATTGCTAGCCAGTTTCCACTTGGGAAACCGTCCTCTAACATCTCTATCCAACCACCTCATCCTTATATGGTCCCCATATTCTCTTATAATTTTGGAAAGTCCTTTCTTTCGCGAGGATTTCTATGGCTTTACCTGTATAAAAAATAAAAAATAAAAATAAAGAAAAAGAGGATTTCTATGGCTTTTAGCACTATATCATTTGCAAATCAATTCCTATTAAAATTTGATAGTTTTAATGGAATCCCAAAAGTTCAAATAGATCATTTGAGAGTCACGGTTTAAATCATTATTTGTGGTTTCAACTAAATTTTCAACAATATTTTTTCTCATACGTTATAGTATTTTTAATTCAAACTATTAGTTTTAACATATTTTTTAGACAATCTAAAAGAATTATCTTTTTTTTTTTTTGCGTCCATTATGGGAAACTTCTTTAGTAGAGAATATCAATTGGTAATTCAAATTTCTTTTACAATTTGATCATATCAGCATTAGACGGATAAAAAAGAAATATACCCATGGTAATTCAATATTAGATGACCTTTCGTACTCTTTAAAAATTTACCCTCAATGATTGATGTCATTTGGTTTAGAGTGTCCAATGGTGTAGTAATAATTTTTTTCCTCCCCCAAGAGTGAATTAATCCAAAATTTGACCTAAAGTACTAGAACCTTTTTTTAAAACTATTTGTATATTTCTTTCTTAATCTAAATGAACAAAATTTATGTTTGAGTGTCTTTAAATTTTTAAAGTTTACAATCCACAAAATTATTAGGAATTTGTAGTGGTTATAGGCATATCTTAGTAGTAAATCTATACCTCACTCTTTTAGAAAATGAAAAATTTAAAATCTCCCACCTTAAGTCGGAAAAAAAAAAGAAATTTTTTTGCTCTAGAAAAAAATTATAATCCGAAAACTTTTTACAAAATCTAAATCTCATATAGTAACAAGTGTCACATAATCTTTTGACTTGTGCAAATTAATAGAGTGGTCTCATGTGGACCTAAATCTATTTTTTATTTTATTATATATTTTTGTTAGGAACCCTTTTCTATTTTAGTTTGGATCGAATAAAAATACTTATGTTTTTTTTTTCTCAAAAATAAAAAAATAGGTAAGTTGTCAGTTAAACTTAGGAGAGGCACGCAAGCATATTTTTTAAAAAGGAAAAATATAAAGACGCAAGAATGGGTCGGGTCAAATATTTTTCAAAAAAGAAATGCATAAAGATGCAAGAACGGGCTAGGCCGGCCTGGCCCGTTCTCCAGCCCAATCCATGAATTTTGTGGGCTAGGATAAAAATCACCTCAGCCCAGCCTACACCACGGGCCAATTGTACGTGGGCCAGGCTAGGCTGTGCTGTGGGCTTCAAATGGGCTGGCCCATTCGATCGCATCTACGAGTTAAGATGGATAGGCCCATCTTGGCCCATCAAGGGTTTAAATAGGTCAGCCCATCTAAGCATACAATTTTCAATTTTTATTTTTATTTTTGAATTTTTAAACAAGCTAACAGATATAAAATTTTGAAAAATCAACGGAAATATGAAAAGGGATATTTTATTTACGATTACCTCATTAAAAACCTTTCCAAGGAAAACCCAATAAGACAAAACCTTGGTAAGAAAAAAAGAGTACAATCAGGAAAATTATACAAAAGATGTTCACAAATTTACTAAAAAAAAGTTAAAAAAAAACTTGTCAGGATATAATGTGTGAGACCTTTTGCTAAAGAAGGCTATATTCAGCCATATTTACCTGTAAATGAACGTGAAAATATATATATATATATTAAATTAAATTAGGCCACAATGTGTAACGCCCTCTCACAGAACATCACAGTTACCGTCTTATATATAATATCTATTATTTATAGTTAAACATAATTTTTTACAGAGTTTAAGTAAACAAAGTAATAAAAAATAGCTTATTTTTTTTTTTTTTAAACAAGACTTTTTAATCAAATCAAATAACTTCATCTAAAAATAAAAATATAGTTGCAACATTACTAAAAACATTAAACTTAACAAAATATCTTTAACTTGTGAAATCTTATAAAACAATTAAAAAACTAAAATATGCGGAATTATAAATAATTGAATAAAAGTTTAAATCATCATTAACTCATGATACGTCATTCCGATATTCCGTTTTGTGCTCCTCCATCCTCGTACCTAACTCTTGTTCTTGGCTGTAATATGAGAAACATCTAGTAAGCATAATGCTTAGTAAGTACACCCTAACTCTTACAAAACATTTTCATCAATTAACAATGTTCAATAAAATAAATTCATCATTAAATAAAAAAAATATATTTTAAATAATATATATAGTAATACTTCCAAATATCATATATAGTAGGGCCTTGGAGTTGTTCCGTCATAGCACACTAGCCATGGAAAGAGTGAGGGAGTGATCCCCGTACCAATTGCAACAAAGATGAAGTGACCGTTCACCAGTCGGTCCGCTCATGGACCTCATCATCACCATCAATCCATCAAGTGTACAACACCTTTAAAAACATCAAAATAATAATATAGATAATACATATATATAAGTTTCATAAAAAATTTTCCATCAAATAGAAAAATTAGGTAAAAATAACATCATCTTTCATCGTTTTCCATCAATTTTCTCATTGTTAAAAATCATCATCTTAAAACATCTTGCATAGTATATCATCAACATCAATCCTTTTAATTTTTGAACAATCATATTGTAGGTGATAAATGTACTTACTTGACTTCTAGACTTACTCAACCTTCAATGGTAGGTGACACAATGAATCGAGTCTTTAGTGTGCTTGTTCTTTGAAGAGTTCATGCCAAACATTTATATAGACCATAAGTCACTAATAATCTCATACTATTAGGCTTTGAAAATATTTATAGTAAATAAGAAATTTACCATGCGATAATTTAGTTACTGTGTAAATAAGAATTATTTATACTATAAGTAAAGAGTAAATAAATTATTTAGACTGTATAATTGTTATTATTGTAAATGTTTTTAAAACATTTATATTGATGATATATTATGCAATTAGGCTTTGAAAATATTTATAGTAAATAAGAAATTCACCATGTAATAATTTAATTACTGTATAAATAAGAATTATTTATACTATAAGTAAAGAGTAAATAAATTATTTAGACTGTATAATTGTCATTATTGTAAATGTTTTTAAAACCTACTATTCAATACAATTAGTTTTGAAAAAATGACATTACTATAAATTTTCAAAAATTTAAAGAGGCCTTTTCAAGATTTAAAAAAAAAATTAATTGCATTTAATCTTTAGTTAGTATTAATAAATTGAAAAAAGTCACAATTGAATGACTACATAGCGAGAATTGAAAAACATTGATCACATGGTAAATATTAGAAATTTGTTTTCTTTTTCCTACATGTAAATATTTATTTATAAGCAGTCAATAGAAAGAAGAAACTTAAATCAACAAACCCTAAATAAACCAACTCAAATCTCAAACCCCTAAGCCCAAATCAGAAAACCCGAAACAAAAAAATTTATCAAAAAATCCAAGGAGAATCATTCTCAGCATTCTGTCCATAACATTGTTGGTTCGTCGTTCACGACAAAAACAATCTGGGCGAGGAAGGCCATCGTCTTGATCCGAGACGTGATCTAAGCGGAGTGGTCGCCACCATGCCAAACGTTTTGCTCAGAGAAGGTGGCAGAGAATGGTTGCCTAAGTTCGACATCGACGCCCCACTCGACCAACCTCCATTTTTGGACTGAGAAGAAGAGAAATTCTAGATCTCTCCCTTTGGTGGGTCTTGATGGTGAAGGCAAAAGAGGGCTCTTGGCTCAACGCGACGCAGATTTATAGCAAACGGCTGTTGGAAGAGGGGAAGGGCTCGCGAGACTAGCGTGGGTCTCGGCTCGCCATTGCGGAGGATGAGGGAGCCTAATGCAAACCATAGACTTAAACATTCTAAAAAAGAAGCAAGTTGTTATTTTGTTTAATAAAGAATCATTCAACTTTTGCAATTGCATATTATTGATAGCATAAAATAACTACACAATAAAGATGCAAAGGTTAAGTTAGGTCATAAATTTCCTTTTTATGTTTCTTTCTTATTAAGTTATAAGGGATTGTTTATATCCACTCGATGTTGTAATTTTTTGCCTATCGGGTTTTATTAGAAAGCAGTATTCTTTAAAATTTTTGAGGGTTTAAATTTAAGATTTTTGATTTTTTAGGGGGACTATGTCTAAATTATATATATGCATATATATACACACACATAGACACGTAGGTTAAAAAAGATAAAAAAAAGAAGAAGAGAATAACGATAATAGACCAAAAATATATAAAAAAAAATAAAAATTAATAGAGCAAGTTTAAAACAAAGTTAATAGATAGGCCAAAAAAATAACACGGATTTATTAACTAGTTTAATTAAAAATATACCCTTATCTAAAAATCAACTTTTAAAATTACAAAAAAAAAAAACCCTAATTTTTATGCCTATGCAATATTCTCTCCGATAGGGCAGTGACTTGGGCGAGGCGATGATGGAGACTTCATGGCGAGGCAGCAGAGCCAACAACATTTTCACGATCTTCGTCCCTCCCTTTCTCTCTCCAATTAGGACGGCACGACTACTTCAAGTGAGGTGGAAACCATGACTTAGCGGCAATGTGGCGATGAACGCTGCTACAAGGCAGACGCAACGGCCACAAAGGCGATCTCTCTGTCCAAATCAAGAGAGATGCGAGACATATTCCAACAATAGTGAGTAGCACAAATGTCGAACATTCTTAGATTGGTAGCCTATGAATAGATATACGGTGGTAGTGAAGCAACGTGCCCTACGAAGACGGCTAGAGAAGAGGCGTGTGAAGGACAATCGTTTGCAAAACTTTAGGCGATATTTGGCTATGAACCACCTGGGATCTTGACGCTGGACGAAAGGGTTGTATTGGTCATCGCCATATGATGTCGAAAAGGGGGCAGTGTCCTCTGGCAGTGTCCTCAGAACGCCGACGGTAGGAGATGGTTGATGGCGAGTTGGAACGCGAGAGAGAGAGAGTTGATAGAGGAGAGAGAAATAATCTGAGTAAAAGAAAAAAGAAAAAAGAATCAAACTTGACGACAAAATAGGAAGAAGCTTAAAAACCAAGTTGGCTTATTATTTTTAATAGTTTATATATAAGATATTTACTTCCAAAGCTTTAAAATTTTGCCCTATTTGCTACAATTTTCCATAAAAAAGGATACAAAGAATTTGAAGAGGGTGGGGGGGGGGGGGGGGGGGGGGGGGGGGGGGGGGGGGGGGGGGGGGGGGGGGGGGGGGGGGGGGGGGGGGGGGGGGGGGGGGGGGGGGGGGGGGGGGGGGGGGGGGGGGGGGGGGGGGGGGGGGGGGGGGGGGGGGGGGGGG
>CAMOHE010025325.1:0-12661 GCA_946598075.1 Artocarpus hirsutus | reverse complement strand
CCCCCCCCCCCCCCCCCCCCCCCCCCCCCCCCCCCCCCCCCCCCCCCCCAGCTTGAACCCCTTTTGTCAGTAGCTCCATCCGTCACTGTTTGTACTGATAATATATTATAAGACCATGAGAAAATAATTGTAAAACTAAAAAATTCATAATATAATAGAGAGACAAGAAGATAACAACATTTCTTTATTCTTTTAATCAATAGTTTTTCTCTCTCTTTCTTGTTGTTTTTCCTCACAAGTTCTCAATTTCTTCCGGTATATCTCATTCTTCATTATAAAGCCATTTATGCGCATTCTTCTATACTATGGGCATATGAGGGAAGCTTCTTGTAAATGCTACAAATTTCCCAATATTTGTTAATAACTAAAAAAAATCTAGAAAGTAGGTGTACAAGATTTCATCACACTTTTATAATTTATTAAATGTCATACTACCCCTTTAGTGAATCATTAAACGTAGAAGAATCCACATCAACTTTCCTAATATCCTTGAATTCTAACAACATATTATGTTTGTATAATTTTTTTTTAAAATATCAAAAGCATCTCTGGGTTTTCAAAAGAGTTAAAAACAACCATTAAACTCAGCAAAGAATATGACATGTCCAAAAAAGATGTTTGGAAGAACAATTATCGGATGAATGCAGCTATAAATAAAACATAATACTTTCCTTAGGGGATCTACTTTTTATTACTCTATTCAGTTATTCTATAAAAATATCTCTATAACTATTTTCATAACTTGAGTACTAAAGTATATTTTATAAGCCAACCGCTGGTGCCCCAGACAATTGAACACTGAGTGACAGAGAACGACAAAGCAAATAGCAGGTTATCGATATTTTGAAATCCACTCCATAAAAGAGACTTTTCTATTTTATGATTAAAAGGTTATGAAAATTTTTATACAACTCTTTTTAAAGATTTAGGGATAATTGTGGTATTTTAAAAATTCAAAAATTAACATAGTATAAAAAGTAGATGACACTTTTAATATTTTTTAATTTAGTAGCCAATTCGCCAAAAAGAACAACTTTGTCTTTTTGCATCGATGCTTTGACCAAATTGACCATGAGCATTACTTTATGAATGTCTCGAAGACCCCATGTGTACATTTGACTTTTGAAAAAATTAAGAGACAAATTAAATGTAATTTAGCAAGAATTTTTTCTTTCTCAAAAAGGGGTACTTTTATGATGAGACCCTTCACCGGTGGTACATATTTTGAAACTGTTAATTTGATCAAAATAATTTAAAAAAAAAATTGATTGCTAGAATACTTATACCAATCAAAGGATATCTTTTTCAGTTCCTGTCAAAGAAACCACCATCCAAAAATTACTCTAGCACTTCATATAAATAAATGCATTTTTCTTCATTTTGTTCAACTTAACAAAATGGATATTCATCTATTTTTCCTTTATTAATTTGTAATTGGATTCTTTAACCGGAATCGCTAATTAGATTTGAGAAAAAGTAAAAAATAAAACATTCCCTCGGTTCTCCACAATTTAGTTTGTTAAATTTTCAACCATTTTTCTCAAAGTACATACTCATTTGGTATTTGGCAGTAAATGGTAGTTTTTAGGTAATTTTTTAGAAAATGTCGACACTGACAAAAAATAAAAAATAACCAATTAGTGATTTACTATATTTAAATAAGTAGGTTAATTCAAAAACAAAAAATTTTGGCCATTTTCTAAAGAAGTCCTAAAAAAACTGTCATTTAGCATAAAATTGAGAGCAAAAGTGTAAGGAGTTCTTGAACTTCCGCCCGGTGATCTGCACCAATGGCGTCAAACAACGCTCTTCGTGTAATTTAATAATTTTCTTATTATTTATTATGTATAACATTATATAATACCTTTAAAGACAGCAATTTGTCTACTTAAAAAGAAAAAAAATAGAAATTGAATTGGGTAGCCTTTTTAATGACATTTTTAAAATAAATGACCATGTTTTTTCAAAATTAAGCAAATAACCCCTTTTTATTAATTATAAAATTAAGAAAAATAACCCTCATTATTATTAATCAAAATAATGTTCGCGCAACACTCCAGGTGGCTGACTTGACAAAGTGTGTCACCAACAATGTCTAGAGATGCTACGTAGTGAGAAAAGAGGGAGAGAGAGAAGAGAGAGAAAGTTAGGGTTGGATTTTTTTTTTAGGAATTGTTATTTATGGGTTTATCGGTGATAAACTAAACACTGATGAACTCGATAAATAGTGTTACGTCAACAATGTCTAGAGATGCTATGTAATGAGAGAAGATAGAGAAAAGTTAGGGTTTGGGGCTTTGTTAGGGTTTTTTTATGTGTTTTTTCAGTTACAAACTCAAGTTTATCACTGATAAACTATGGTTGATTAATAATTAATGAAAGTTATTTTTATCACTTTGACATTATAATTAATAAGGATGGATTATTTGCCTAATTCAAAAAAAGTATGATAATTTATTTTTGGAGGAATGAGCAAATTAGACCATCATTAAGTAAGAATAAAAATAAATAGACCAAAAGTTTTTAATAGGTAGTAAATAGCCTATTTAATTATATATCTGTATTAAGTAATAGACATAATAACTAAAATACCTAATTTCAAAACCCTAGCCACCCCTCCCTCTCTCTCCCTCTTTCCCTAGTAGCTCCTTTCTCTTGGAGTACTCCCGTCACCACATTACCTTTCCTCAAAGACATTGCCACCTCCATTGACTTGAGACACTCGTAGGAGGAGATCGAAGGCCTCTGATCTCATTCATTGTTATCGTTGTCACCATCGCATGCGCTAGAGAAGAGGATGTCGAGGAGAGTTTCAATTGCCATCTTTCATAGCTAGTATTCGGCCATCATTGCTCATTTTTAGATGCCCTATGAACATTCATCACCATCGTTGGGAGAAGAACTTAAAGAATGGATGGCTAACACGAGGTCAAACGTGAATGACAAACAACGATAACGAGCTCGAAATCAAACATCGAGCACGAGACTCGAACTCCTCTGGAGAGATTGCAAGCTTTAGTTGCTGGGAAATTGCAAGCCGCAGTCATCGGGGAATAATGACATTGTTTAGACAAGTCCTCGTTGCTGGAGTCATGCAGAGAGCAACCACTGGAGTTGCAAAGATCACCAGATCACACGAAGTCTTATGGAGGGAAGCGCTGGAGTTGTAGAGGGAGGCATCGTCACGGAAGGAAGCGCAGGCTAGAGTTGAGTGGGGACAATAGCCTTGTCAGAGTTGGTTCCGGGGCTGGAAAAAAAAGAGGAAGAGAGAGGAGGGAGAGGAGAGAAAGTGGATTTAGGGTTTATTAGAGGAGATGAAGAATGTAGGGGTAAAATTGAGAATTTTAGTATTTAAAAAGAGCAAAAATTACAAAAAATGCTATATACTTTAATATTTTTAAAGATGTATTATCTACTTACATTAAGATTGAAAAGTTTATTATTTGATACATTTCCCTTTATTTTAGAAAGACCTTTAAAAAAGCCTTTAAAAAGCCATCTGCCTCTCTATCTAAAAAAAAAAAAAATAGAAATTTGTTCTTGTTTGCTTCTTTTTAGGAAGTTTTTGTTTGTTTTACCCTTTTTTTGGCCCTCTTTTTATTTTATTATTTTTTTAAAGTTGCAATTAGGTATATTGGCTGGGAAGTACGATTACCCCCATTTTCCAGACACATTTGTACTAAAATAGAACCACATTTAAATAGGAACCAATTTGAATACCATAAAATCATTACCACATTTTAGTTTTGTTTCTTTTTTTTCCCATTGCCATAAATTCTTGGTACTAATTGCATACAACAACCGAGTTCAATTTCTGAATTCTGTGCGGCAAAGAAATTTAAGAGAACTTTACTTTTAGGAATATTGACCAGAATATGTTGGAGGAGACGGGTACGTAAAACTATGAGACTCTTCTGAACTTGAATCATTACTCAAATATTCTGAAGATATGATTTATGTTTTACCTTATACAGATCGGGCAGAAATTTATTTACCAGAGATATTGGTTTTTGACTGTAAATAACGAGTAGAAAATTTATAGTCTTCAATGTTTTAAGCTTTAAACAAAGTAGTAACTCAAATAAAATGATTTGCTAATTTATTATAATTTAACTGTCATAAAATTCGGTGGACTATACGTTCAACTTTGTTAGGTATGGCGGTTGGTTTAGCCAAAAACTCATTAATGGAAAAGTTGCACGTGCGTTTTTTTCCGTTAAAAAAAAATTTTAATGACGTTAATTTCCATGAATGCTAGGAGCATTAGAATAACTACGATTCATTTATTGAACATGTAGAATTTTGTTTTTAACCTTTTTAAATTCTGATTAAGTACGATTTTAAAAAACGTCTCTCTTTCCCCTCTCTCATTGTGTGATCTAGGATTTTCTTGGGCATGCTTCTCTCTCAAGGCCGGCCTCTAGCACTGTCGTTTGGCTACTCATCGGCGTCCCAACTTTAGAGAAGAAGACCGGTCCTGCACGATGGCGAAGCCAGAGGTGGGTTTGGCCTTGCGTGTGGGAAGGCGGATCTCATGCAAGAGGAAGAAGCGGACTCATCGGGGACTTGGTTGCTAGTGTAGATCTTATTGTCAATCTGGGTCTCAGCTTTTGTGTGGCCTCTTTCCTTTCATTGAAATGGTATTGGGGTGGAAAGAATTTGGTGATGGGTGCTTCGCTTCGGGGAGCATGGCGTGCTTGTTATTGCTGGTGGTAGGGTTGTTAGAAAAAACCAAAAAATTAAAACCTGACTGTCAAACCGATTGAAAAAACCAAAAAAGTTAGTTTCAAACCCTAGATCGATCGAATTGGTTGGAAAACTGATCGCACATAAAATTGGATGGTCGGCTATCAGAAGTGATTTTTCCCTTGGTTGAAAACCGAATGGACCAAGGACTTCAATAGTTCTTTAAAGAAATATAAATATAATGAAAATTATATGATATATCAACACTAATATGCATGTACTTTTTAAAATAATATACGATGCATATGTGATATACGTCATGTAGTAATAGTAATGTTACCATGTGTCGTTTGTATGGTTACTAGCTTACTGTTGTCTAAATACCAACCACCACAAATCGACCATTATGGATCGGCTTTTATAGTCAGTTGGTGTTTAGATTGCATTTCTCAAAACCAACTACTATCGGTCGAAAATAGACCAGTGAACACCCCTAGTGAGCCGAGGGTATGTAGGTAGTGGAGTGTTATGGCGGTTAAGGGGCTTTACTCTCCTTGATGCGTTGATCCTCTAGGTGCGCTTTGTGGTGATGGCGATGACGATGAGGGAGTGGCGGCAACGCGTTCTTTCCTCTCTGCATGTTGTGGTTGGACTGCTTCCAATAGCTACTTCTTTGTTGGGATTTTGTTTCCTTTTAGTATTAGTTGTTTAGGGTAAAACAAAAACGTTATTTCTACTATTTATGTTTTTGCTGTTTTGTTGGTATGTTTTGTTGTAATAATAGAGGTGAGTTTGGTTTTGGTTTTTGTTTCCGCTGGACATTTGTTTATGTAGTATGACTCCATTGATTGTAGAAAATCTTATAAAAAATGAGCCCTATGCGTACTCTATTATTGTATGCCGAGTAATTTTGTCGTTGTCAGGTCTTAGTGTATGCCCCAAACTTCATCAGATTTTGTTGGTTATACTGGTTGTAATCAAAGGTATTGTTTGTATACTATGATGTCATTTATATTGATATGTTTTATGAATAACAACGTTTTAATCCGATGAAATGAAAATGGTTTTTCTTTTTAATTTTACCTTTTTTGGTCATAATCATTAAGTTTTCAATAAATTTTTAATTTTAATATAATTTCAAAAAACAATGTGTTGTAATGATTTAATGAAAATGTCAATACATTAACCAAATATCAATTAAATGTCAAATTTACCACCAAGAATAGCAATGCAATGGAGAGTAACTTCGCTATTGACTAAATACAAAAATTTGACCTTGACACTACATTATAGATGCTCGGAACCTCTCTATAAGCAGGATTCAATTAGTTAGATTAAGGGAGTGGAGGTGGAGAAGAAACACAAACAATGGTTGTAAAGATATTTATCTTTATGCATGAAGTTTTCGTGTCTGTTATTAATGGCTGAATCACAATAAATCACTGTCTTTAATATGCGTTTGTTCTCTTCCCACTTTATCAGAGTCATAAAATGTGGTCTTTACTTACCCTTATTGAGTATTGACCAAAAAAAAAAAAAAAAACTGTTTTTGGCTAAAAAGTTCACAAAAGCACAAAACTACCTCAATTGACCTTTTACTTTTTCAACAACAGAAATAACTGATGTATATAATTAAATTATTATATTGGGAATATTATAACTTTTCTTTTTCCACAATAATTTATTTTCAAGAGCTAAAATAACCTGTTTCACAACATCTACGGCCTAATAAGCACGGTGTATAAACAACATAGGTTCAATAGAGAGAGGCAGTCTAGCAGGCACGTGCAAGTCACACGGAGGCAAGGCTATCAAAGAAAGCCACATGCTGGCTTGGCTACAGAGAGATGGGCTTGAAAGGGATAAGCTTTGTTTGAATTTCAAACTAGAAAACAACCCTTTTCAGATTACTAAAAGCATGGTCAACATGGTAAGAGGAAACAACCCACATTGGAATTAAAACTAGATAATTCCTTGATTTAATGATTATTTACTTAAAATTGTTTGAACTAATTGTAAAGGGCTACAAATAGGAGATTGAACCCACAAAAAAGCCCTGTCCTATGTTGAGCTTAGTGTCTATAATTTTCCAGAGCATAATAAATTTTCTCTTCCTCCTACAGTAAACATAGCTTGATACAAAATGAACCGCTATAAATTGGTGTCATTTATTTACAATTATGCACTGTTTTTTCATTAAATTGTGAGTGACAATAGCGTGATGAGATCCAAAATTTCTGAAAGATCGGTTTATGAATTTTTACTATCAACATAAACCCATGCATATATCATGCAAAAATTAAATTGTTTTTTTCTAAATTGTACAAGTAACAACATTTTCCCAACTAATAGTACATAATTTTACGTATTCTTTTAAAAACTGTATCTAATAGGTTGTTTGAGAGAGTAATTAAAACTAAAAATGTTGATTTAAAGATTGTAGCATGTGAGAATTTTTCACTAAGAGTTTTATGCAGTTTATTCGTTGGAACCGATGCCAAAGGCTAAACTTTCGACAATGACTGGTTTGCATTATTAGCGCAAGTGAAGAGGTACTGAGCGTCATCTAAACAAAACAGAGAATGATTTCATGTTCTTTTGTCGAGGTTGGTTTGCATATCTTGTAACACAATGATTTCAAACTAGCTATGACTCATAATTGATGAAAGTACATCCCAATTAAACCCCATATAAGAAAGTTTAGACATTCTGAAGTCGTTGATAACTTTTGGCAATCGTCATAACCCAATTTGTGGTTGTAGTAGTCTTTTCTTTCTTTTCTTGGTATCTTTTGAGTTTTGAAACTGTAGTGCAGTCCTTAAACAGATTCAAGATCATTAGGTACCATATTAAGTACCTCCGAATGCTGATCAAGATGGTTAGAATAGTGATACGGAATTAAGAGGCGTTTCAGAAGCTTGTTCCACGTAAAAATTTAAACTTAAAACCACATAGCAATTTAATTTTTGTGACGGAAAAAGTAAAATTTGAACTTGTTTTTTTCGAATCAAGTTCCCAAACGGAAAATTATTGGCTGCAAACAAAATGATAAAAGCCGTTTTTTTAAAAAAAAAAGAAAATAAAACATATATATTTTCATTGGAAGGTCTCTCGTTGTGAAAATTGGCAAAGCTGGTCCGGAGTTGTCGTATTTGTTTGCGGATGATCTTATTATTTTCGGTCGTGCCAATCCAAACAACTTGACTGCTACTCTTCACATTTTGGAAAAATATTGCTTGTGTTCAGGGCAAAAGCTGAACAAGACAAAGTCCCATATTCATTTCAGTCCTAACATCTCGGGTGCTCTTAGAGATTCTCTTATTCATTTGTCAGGGATGCCAGTTATGGATCTCGACCCCTGTTACTTGGGTATTGCAATGTTCGATAAGAGCATGTTTGGTACACCATATTGTCTTGTATTGCATTGCATTATATTATATTGTATTATATACAAAAAAAAATATAATAATGTAATACAATACAATACAATACAATATGGTGTGTCAAACAAGCCCTAAAAAGTCTCTTTTGAAAATTGGTGACATATCTTTGAGAAAATTAGTTCGAAGTTTGCAGGTTAGGAGACTAAGGTTAGAGGCGACAAATCTTTGAGAAAATTAGTTCGAAGTTTGCAGGTTAGAAGACTAAGGTTCCTTCTAACGCTGGTCGTCTTACTTTAATCCAGTCGGTGACTCAAGCCTTACCTTTTTATCAGCTTATGACAAAACCAATCCCCCAACAGGCTTGTAATGCCATTGATGGAAAGTTAGAAAATTCTCGTGGGGTACTTCAAAAGCAAAGGAGGGTATATGCTGGTTGGGTTGGGACAAAATTGTCGTCCTCGCCTTGGGTACTCTTGGTTTGAGAAAGACGGAGGCCACTAGTCAGGCATTCTCCATTAAGTGGTGGTGGCGTCTCGTGTCTGAGAAAGAAGCCCTATGGTACAAGATTCTCCTAGCTAAGTATGGTAGAGGGGAAGAGTTCATGGAAGCGGTTGCTAAACCATGGGATTCTCCTTTCTGTAAGATGGCTATTAGACAAAGCCTAGATCTTGCTAAAGGTATTTGTAGGCGCATTGGTAAGGGAGATGATATCAATATGTGTGGGAGTATACCTAGGTCCCAAATATTTCTGGTTTTAGGCCTGGGTCTAATTTTTATAGTTTTGCTCCTCAAGTCTCAACTGTCAAGGATCCTCTCCTCTGCTCCAGTAGCTAGAATGTCCACTTGGTTAAATCCATTTTTGATCAAGTCTCTACCAATCTATTCTATCCATTCTTGTGCCAGGGTTGGGGTCTGCAAGCTAGCTTTGGACAAGGAATGCTTCTAGTAAATTCTCTTTGAAGTCGGCTTACTTGGTGGATCAAGCCCCTAATGGGAGTTCCTCATCTGCCTCTGATGTCGATTTCAACTAGAAGATGCTATTGTAGCAGAGGCACAAAATTTTTTGGTGGCAATTGATTCGTAATGTTCTCCCTATTAAATCGAATGTTGGTAGAATCCTGCACATTGATGTGTCCTGCCCCCTTTGCGAGGCTTGGGAAGAAACTTTGATCCATATCTTCCTCTTTTGCACTTTCGCAATGCTAATTTGGTTTAATTCTTGCTATGGTTTAAGAATCGAAACTCTGGATAACCGAAACTCTGGATATTCATTCCATGTTGGAATTCTTTTTTAAGTTTGCAACTTCTGAGGGGTGTTGCTACTATTTTTTTTTCTACGGATGAATTCCTACTCTTTGCTTCCATCTTGTTTGACCAGGTTTGGATGGTTCGAAATAAATTGCTATACGAAGGTGCTGGCCCGAATCCTGAGAAGATAGGAGCTATTATCTCGACTGGTTTCCCCGTGCGAAATAGGCGCTTTTGATTCCTTCATCAGTGGCAGCTCTCCCCAATGTTTGGACTTCCCCCTCCACTGGATTGGACCAAACCGAACATTGATGCGACGTTCAGAAAGGACTTTGGGGTGTTAGCTATTATCACATGTGATTCTTTTGGATCAATTCTTTAGAGCTGGTTTGCTAGTTGTCCTCGTTCTAATGCAGCGACTATGGAATTTCTTGCTTTTAAGGAAGCCCTAGCCGTAGCCGTAGCCATAGCCATAGCCATAGCCCTAGCCCTAGCCAAGGAGAGAATGTCAGGCCCATTCATCATTGAAACAAACTGTAAGCAGGTTGCGGATTGTCTAAAGTCTGGCTGTTGTAATTAAAAGACAGGTGAATTTTGAGTGTATTCAGTCTTCTATTAGCTTAGATCTCCCTATTCTTCACTAGATTATTTGGTCAATAAATTTTCATGCTTATAATATTGGCTAGGGGTGGCAATTCGGGTTGGCGGATAGGGTTAGTGTTGGGTTGGAGTCAATTTTTACAAAAATTAGGTTGATACTAACCCGACCTGTGACACGAACGGGTTAAGACTTCTCAACAATAACATAACCCGTTTTGATACGGGTTGACATGAACACGACCCATGCTAATCTGTTCCTTATGCACAATGTCAAAAAACAATGACCCGTGACTTGTTTTTGACCCGCAACCTTCTTATGACCTGCCTACATTAATATATATAACATTAAAAAAAAACATAAAATTAGATGAATTTCATACCATAACAACAAGAAAATGAGTGATAAGAGAGGTAAAGTTTGATCTGTTAAGGGCTTATATTATATCTAACATAATATTAACCATAGGTAAATTTGTTTAAAATTAATTAATTAAACACGGGTCAGTAACGGGTCATTTTAGTGTCAGACGGGTCGACCAAAACACGACTCGTTTTTGGTGGGTCAATTTCGAGTCGACACTAAAATAACCCCGTGGTCAAATTTTTTGACACTAACCCATAAAAAAACGGTCGGATTCGTGTCGTGTCATCATATCGCAACCCGTATTGCTAGCCATAATATTGGCCATTAGTGTTATGCTTATTGAAAAATGTGAACTCAACAAAAATTTAAAAAATTTGAATCAATCGTTTTATAAAACAAGTTAGATATGTTAAAAACATAAATGAATAAAAGATCTTACATACCTCTTAGTAAAGCAAAAAAAATGTAGAAACTGCAACTAGAGAAAAAGGTCTCAGAAGAGCCTCAACTAACAGGTTTTTCTTACGATTCTTTTTCCATGATTGGAATATAGAGGTCGTACGTCATATAGATTTTCCTCCGGTGACCTCTTATTGTAATCACTTGAGAAAACCTAGAGCTAAGTTTCAAGATATTGAACAATAGCATTCTGGGAGTTTCAAAGTTGCTCTCACTAGAATACTTTCTAAACATCTCAAATGATTTAGAAAACAATGAAAAATAGTTCTCTTTATATAATGGTCGGATTGGGGTGTTAATCCTTCTCAAATTCGACTTCAAAATTCTAGTTTGGATCAACTTTAGAGTAAAAACACATGAAGCACTTAGATCATTAATGTGGCACGTCTGGTCGATTGGCCTACATAGGGTCCGGATAACCGGCCCGTCGCAACATCAACCCCCATACATGTTTTTAGCTCCTCAGACTTATCCCAATAATTCAAACTGAAAGTAATGGATAATCTTATTTTATTTGACTGGTGTGTCCTCTATAGAGCTTCAATTTCAATTCATATAACCTAATAGAGAAGTTATTTAATTAAAATAATCATATATAAATAAACCTATACAAATAAAATATATCCAAATAATTCAATATTTTTATCTTGAATTAATTCAAAAAATTAATTCAACCAATAAACTAACATAAATTATTAAATCCAATCTATCGAATTTTATCCAATATAATAAATAACATAAGTTACTAATCTGTAAAAAAAACATGTAGTATCGTTGCAGGAATTATTATGAGCTAACAAAAGGGACCTAATGGACATATATAGATTAAGCTCTTATAATTATAAAATAACATATCTTAGGTATTTATATTTTATAATTATCAACTCTAATATTATTCCACTAAAAACTTAGAGCTGTATTCTCGAGCTATATAAAATTATAAAACTCCAATAAGTTTATAGTCGATGACATATCGTAATATCTAACACCCCCATAAGATAGTCATAATCTGCTTAAGGATAAATTCTATTTCATCTTCCCGATTATGTTTATCTTATGTTCCATTATCTTACCATTAGAATACTTACTATCCATAAATAATATATCGTTCGCTTACACCTATGTATCCCAATGGTTAAGCATTCTAGTTTTTCAATTACAAGATAATGCGTATTAGAGAATATCATTAATTCTACAAAAGAGCTATGGATTCCATATCTATGAATAACGAGTCTACGTCAATCAAGAATCATATCTCTAATATACTATATGCTTACCATCATCTAATTTAGGATGCTATCCTTTGGTACATCAAAGGACACAAGTTAAGAATACATGCCCATTAATTTATTTCAGGATTGAGATACAACATATATGATTGTCTAAAGTGAATTTATTCAAACAAACAGAATCATTAATCAAATCAATTTAACTTTTTATCCCGATCTAATATATCGTCATCTATAACAACATACTATTGTTTCTACTCGCAGAGTCTAACTCCGACGACTAAGACAAGTTATCTTCTATTAGGAATGTAAAAAAATATAACAATCTTAATATAAATAAAGCTTCTAACTTTATTCATTTGATTGTCGACCTTATCATTTAGACTATCACCTTTAAGATTCATGTCATCCGCATAATCTGTTTATCACATGCATGATCTTAAAGGTTATACTAATAGTCTAAGACTTTTTGTTTGCTTATTATATATTCAACAAAAATAAATATAAAAATGACAACATTTAATATATAAAAGTAAATAATAAACTATTTATTAATTAAATGTCTCCAAAAATTATTACATCATTTAATTCTTAAGGCACCTAGTTTAATAATGTTAATTCTCATTTTGGTGACATTATTTTTTTTCTTTTCCCTTAGGATTTTTATCTGATATAATTGAGTGAAGACAGTA
>CAMOHE010025324.1:0-16046 GCA_946598075.1 Artocarpus hirsutus | reverse complement strand
TATGTAATGTGGATACCTAGGAATAATGATGAATGTGAATATTGTATATATGTATATGTATGAAACTTGGTAATGAATAACTATGGTATCCACGGAATATGATCATAATAAATCTCATAATCTGGAATATGATGGAAACTAACTAACCATGCAAGTTTAAATATGGTAAAAATAAAACTTTAAGGTGAGTAATGGTTTTCCCTACTGAGCATGTTGTCGCTCATCCCTGTTATATTCATCTTTTCAGGATTCACTAAGTGTGAGATGGCTACAAGAAAAATAGTTGGAGAAGCTATGTAGCTATATTACGTTGAGATTGCTTTGAATGCAACGAATGATCTTCATGATAATGTAAGCATCGATTGTTATTTTCTGTGACTGTATTAAGATTTGTTGAGGGTTGAAATGATGATGATGACAGTTGTATATTATTAAAATCTAAGGTGCTACATTAAACTGTGGTTTATTTATTTGTTTATGTCTTTATTTTAATTTAAGAGTTTTTATTTAAGTCCCGGGCAAATTACTTTGACGATTTGTATTTATTTTCTAATCTTTATTTTATTTAATAAAAACTGTTAACCCCCACTTAGGGGCGTTACATTATGTTACCAAAGTTTGGAAGCAAATCCTGTAGCTTCGCTCGTCCGTTGTCGTCGCCATCACGAATCACGCTATGGAAGACAAGATCTTGATCTCCAATGTCGATTGACCAACATTGTCGCTTAGGAGATCACCAAAGCTTGGAGACAGATCCTCGTTGCTTTGCTCCCCTGATGTCGTCACCATGGAAGACGCGATCTCGATCTTTAGTGCTGATCGACCAACGACGTTGTCATTGAGAGAGATCGCCAAAGCTCAGTCAGACTTCAGCCATGGTAGCTCTTGCACAACATAGAGAAAGAGAGGATTTTAAAGATCGAATTTGTGGCAGATTAAAATTTGTGGTATAATTTTTTTAAGTTTTATTTTTTGTACCATCAATAATTACATTATTTAAAATGATGGTTTAAGAGAGAGAGAGAGAGAGGATTTTAAAGATTAAGATTTGTGGCTGATCAAAATTTGTGGTATAATTTTTCTAGGTTTTATTTTTTTGTACCATAAATAATTAGATTACTTTAAAAGATGGTGTATTGTATTAGGAGAAAGAGACTAATCAATCTAACAATTGCTTAGTTTGGTTGGGTTTTAATGTAATTAAGTCCTACAAAAAGTTGAAAGACTGGACCAAGTATCTGTCAAATTTTACTATTAAACATGACTAACAATTTCTCCAAGGCATAGCACGAAGAACAAAGAGATATTTATGTTTTATGTCATATTTTTTTTGGTATAAATTAATTTATGCCATATGCAAAAAAAAAAAATTATCTGATTAAATACCATAAATAAAGACGGCAATCAAATTAAAAAGACATATAACCTTATTTTGATATTAGGGTTATTTTGAAAAGTTTTGAAATGAGACAAAATTGTTTTTTTATGGAACCCAATTTATGCTTTGAGCGTGTATTTGGTATTATCAATTATAGCTTAATAATATGGCGTGGTATTTTTTGTAATTATTCTTTTAATTGCGTAAATTAATCCAACCGTTATTTTTGTAGCATATGTGTAAAGAACAAACCACAAATGGGCCTTTTGACTATAATATTATAGTCAACCAAACTAATTTTATTGTAGTATTTTTCTCAAACTTTGTAACCGTAATTTGGTATAATAGATCATTATTATCTCTAACGTTAGTTGCACTTGTAGATTTTTTCTATAGAGGTTTTTGGCCATGCTAAAGAACTATAACGTTGTGTTTATTTTGTTAATTTTCATGCTTTTTGTTTACACAGTGTTTATATTTGGTTGTCCTTAACACAAGATACCATTAACATGTTCTATGCTCACAAAACACTGTTTGTTTTATCCATCAAGTCCTAACACATGGCATTCTGCAAGTGGGATAAGTAGATGTGGGGTTTTCAGTGCTTAATTTAATAACTGAATTGGTAATTATCCGTACCCTTAGGCTGAATCTGAAGCAAAAATCATTGAATTGTTACTTTGAGTACAGAAAAAATTGACAACTCTTGATATTTTAAGGAAAAAATTGATCTACAGTCCGAAGAAGAAAAAATGATCCTACGAGCTTAGAGCTCACTAACAGAAGCGTTTTTTAAAACTAAGAAAATCCAAGGATTTTTAGGGACTTTTCTTGTGGTTTTCAATGTTTTCGAAGTGGGTTTTGGACTTGCATTGGGCTTCTGCTTAATTTTGAATCCTACGGTGTTTTTTTCATTATTGGGCGATGGTTTCAAAACCATAGTCAAAAGTTGCACAATGGACCGACGCTTGACGTATGGTAGCAAGCTCCAAGCAAACGGCGACAATGATGAGGGAGGCGGCATCCCTAGCAGCAGTGGAGGAATGGGCTTTAGGGACTGTTTTTGAGGTTTTTGGTGTTTTCGAAGTAGACTTACGACCATTTTTGAGAATCTGTTTTATTTCGAATCCTGCAATGTTCTTTGTTATTTTCTGGTTATTAAACGATGGTTTTCAAGAAACTATCGTTAAAAGTTGCACAGTAAAACCGTTGCTTAAGTACAATATGGATCTTTTTGTTCAATGTTTTTGAGTATGGTTTTATAGGAAACTGCAATTAAACGTGTATCGTTTAATCAAGTTCTTATGGTCACTTATAGGGATTTTCTTAAAAGTTCATTCCTGCCTTGCTCGGTGTTGTTGTTGCTTTTGAGTTTGAAATGATTTGGAGAATCATTAAGGAGTTGAAATTGGTTAAAAATAATAAGACTTTATTTTATTCAAGAGAAAGTTCTAATGGTGAAGTTATCGATGTCCTTAAGCAACAGCATACATGTTTCTTCGAAGCTCCGTTGACATTGGCTCTTAACAGTTAGCAATCGCAGAAGGATTACTTACCATGTATCCTTTGTTTTCCATGAAGGGAATCAAGTGGCGGATGGTTAATTACTTCTCATGGTAAAAATCATTAACTCAAATCCAAAGCACCAGTTTTTTATAAGAGGCCCTGCAAGAAAGGCACTTGGAAAAGAAACAGGAAGTGGCGAAACAGTGGGCTACTGACTTTCAATAACGTGGGATGTAGCAAACATTGTCATTGTGAGCTTAGAAAGGTAACTTTTCGTGCATCTGAAATCATAGAAGACTTAGAAGGGTAACTACATTTACATGAAACCAAGTCGAAAGCAGGACGTAGTCAGTCATGGTTTTGAAACGTTGTCGATTCCAACGTCGAAACGAAAATGTAATATCAATATCGTTACAAACCCAAGTTGAACTTTCAACATCGCTTATAAATTGAAACCCTTTTGACATTGGTCAAATTCTGAGCAACAACAAAAATGCACGCCTCTTTACAGTTTTATAAAAAATCAGTAGTATTTATTTGTTAATCGCGAATTTGCGTCTTACTCAAAATATTAGTGAACAAAATCACAGTCGGGAAAACACCTGAAAAGACAACGGTGATGACCTAAAGATGGTAAACACTCCACTTGTTGATGGTGGTGTTTACACAGCATTCTTCAGTAATTAAGCAAACGACAAAAATATAGACCCCAAAAAGAGCTTTGCTTCATGATACACTGCATTTCCCAGGAATTAATTCTGTTATCAAAGTCAGCTAATTAGTCCGGCTATAAAAATAAAGAGAAGAGACTCAAAACGGAAGTTTCTGTTTCAACTTTTTGGAACCAATTGTGGCAAGAGCTAGAGTTGACCCCTTTCATTGTCTTTCTTTCCTTCTTTTCTCCGCTTCTTTTGTTCATATTTACTAGGTTTCTTTCAAAACTCAAATTACCACCGTCACCGACAAGGTTACCACTAATTGGAAACCTCATCAGCTTGGAACGCATCCACACCAATCTTTCCGAGCACTCTCCGAAAAGTATTGCCCTCTAATGCTTTTACACTTGGGCCAAGTTCCAACTTTATGGCATTGTGGCTGTGCTAAGGAGGTGTGGCATAGTGCATTGCGGCCATCGCTATCCCCCTCTTTCCTGTGGCCGTTTGTGGAGTGACTATCTCATGTCTAATCGGCTTGAATATTGATTTTGGTTTCATAAAGGCCCTACCCACATGCTAGATGGATCCCACCTCCAGATGGTTTTGTGAAGTCTAATGTAGATGCTTTTGTGGAGAGAAACTTGGACTTAATTAGTATTGGAGTGGCTGTGAGGGACTCTCTAACAGGGCTGATCTCCACGCCACTCACATAAACGGCTTCGGGGTTGTTTCTCTCAACACGTTGCAGAATATTTCGTGGTACCAAAAGGCCGGGACACCATCCTCTCCAATTGCAGCTATCAGAAGTGACTAATTGAATCGGATGTTTCCAATGTGATTCGCGCTAACTTACTTTCGCACAACAATTACACATAGTACATTCATTTCTGATCAAGGAGAATAGGGTATTGGCACAAGATGAAGAGGGACTTTCTTATACAGTGCAATCCCAAAAACTTCACTCATGTCCAATTCCTCAGGAGATATTACACCAACACCAAGCAACTTCCAGTCAAACCAATACAAAAGGTTGGCAATGACATTCTCAATACTAGCAACACCAAATGCCATGCCAGGACATCCTCTTCTTCCAAAACCAAACAGTATGAATTGCGCGTCTTGCCCTTTGAAATCAGCCGAGCTGTTCTTGAACCTCTCTAGGATGAGCTCCTCTGGCTTGTCCCACGAACTCGGGCTCCTCTTGATTGCCCATGCATTGATGAACACTCTTGTTTTCTCAGGAATATGAAACCCTGCCATTTTGTTGATGTTCTCTCTTGTTTCTCGAGCCATCAAGAAAGGAGCTAGAGGACGTAGTCTCATATTTTCTTTTATGACACATTTCAAGTAATACATACAACTTAGATCATTCATATCTATCTGTCTTATTCCCTACTGTTCTCTTACCTCTTCTTGAGTTTTCTTCATCGCCCTTGGGTTTTTTTTTATTAGATCTGCCATCAACCATTCCAATGTTATTGATGACAACCGCAAGCATGTCCTGTCGTCAAAGTGAAAATCCTATATATAAGCTTTCAGTCTTGTAAGAAAGTGTGTAAATACAACACATGATTCAAACATCCATAGGTGTCCAAAATAAGATCTAAATAATCATATTATATCACGTCATTTAGAAAAATTCAAAATGCTTTTGAATTCACTTTTTCATGTTTATTCATTAAATGATAGGACAAAATTTGAACTCATACAGTGGAACTGTTATATCCACAAGTACTACTTAACCATTTGATCAATAGAAAAAATTTTATGCTACAACTGAAGAGGAGGAACAAAAAAAAAAACAGATTTTATTAAACACTTTTGTTTTGTTCTCTATCTTAACTACAAGTGCAAAATTTTACAGATCCACTTACAAAACACAAATTTAATTATTACTAATTCTAATCAATTCCTTTAAGAGCCGGTAACGTTTACCTGAATTATTGGGTCTATTTATATGGATTATGTCACTTTATTTAGGAAAATTTAGGGAATGCTCTTGTCCATCTCCTCCATTAGTCTTGTGCCCCTAATTTTTCTTTCTGAGATTTGTTTTGAAAGGAAGAAAGAAAGGTTTTATGTCTCTTACTACTGAGTATATATATTCTTGTAGTTCCTTATATTTATGGAGGGCTTGGTCCTACGTAAGAAGTGAGCGACTATAGCCAAACCTTGCATGTATTGGAAATATAGAAATAACAGCGAAAGAGAGCTGTAGGATAGCTTTTACGTTGTCTTTTGTATCTCAAAATCGTTGACTTTATTCTTTTGAAGTCTCAGAAGAATATCTACAAAGTCTTTCACATCACTAGTACTTTTCATGTTTGCCTTGTGTTGTTCGATGACCTTATCGGAAAAACTGTCTAGAGCTTTGGAAGTCAATCTCAACCTCGCTGTGTACCCTCGGAGATGGTCCATCCCTTTCAAAGCAGGAAAGAAATCCCCAACACTAAACTCAATAAGTTGCGCCGTCACGTTTCTTAATAGCTCCACGTACCACCTCCCATCACCTCCTTCCGTACCACTTCTTTCTCCAATAAGGCATCTGAAGATGATACTGTTAGAGGTGGCCGTCAACATCTTGCTCAGATTTATGCAGCTATAATTCCCATTATCACCACATTTGCGTATACTATTGATCAATATCGCTTCCTCTTCTTCCCTCATGTAGTGAAATTCTTGCCCTCTTCTGAGGCACAAGAGATCTAAGAACACAAATCTTCCGACCTTGCCTCCAGAACTCGTCGCATGGAGAGAAGCCCAGGTTGCTGCTTCCGTATGATAAGATATCACTAGAACTGGTTTTACGCCGGTTGGAGAAAGCTACGTCATGTGTCTTGATGATTTCTTGTACCATGCCTGCAAATGAAACCACAAGAGTCGGGACACGTCCCAAGTGCAAGAGCATCAGGGGGCCGTACTTGTCGGAGAGCGCTTGGAGCGGTGCTGGTGTGTCCCTAGCTGGTGAAGTTTCCAATGATCGGTAATCTTGGCAGTGACGGTGGTAAGTTGAGGTTGTTACCACTAAATCTATTGCGTTTGAACAGAAGGAAGGTGAAGAGGAGGAAAAAGGAGACAATGAATAAGGGATGCAAGAAGAGTGGTGGTACTTGAGCCATTTCCATTTTAGTTACCCTGTGAGCAAATGACTCTCCAATTCTCCATCCTTCAATTCACATATATGCATATGTAGCTGCTTCTTTTCTCATGGCAAAGAATAAGCCTTGTCTCATTAGATTTGCGACCAGGATGGCCGTTTGAAGTGATCAACAGCAATGCACGCGTAAGTAATTAGTTTGTCCCATTTAGTTTTTAGGATTTCTTCGAATTAAACATTCGAAAGAAACACAGCAACGAGCCAAAGGGTCAGAGAAAGACATGTCAAGATACTAGTTTGGCATATGGAAAAATGACCTTGCATGTCTCATTGACCAGACAACAGAGATTTGTCGCACTCAATAAAATATGAAACGCTGGCATCACCATGACAATATGAAACAATGAAGGCCTTTTGGCTGCTTTCCAAGTACGTTTTGTGCCATCCACTTGAAAAGATGACCATATCTATATCCGGAAGAGATGAAGAGACGATCAAACTAGCAATTGTCACATTTAGTTGACCCAGTTCAACTTACTACAGAAGTTGAACGCCTACAACCTTGTTTGTTAACATAAACTGATGAAAGTAACTTTGGACATGTTTTAGTTTTTCTCTCGCGTTTTAGTTTTTCTCTCGCAGAATTCAAACTACCACATGCCCCATGCTTGCTAACAACTATGTGCCTTCTATCTATCTCTCTCCATCTACAGCCCTTAAACCCCTGACCTAGTGGAAGGGTGTGGTACACAACCAACCAAGCTACAAGAGGCTGCGTCTACAATTGCCCGTCGAGTCTGACCAACAATTAAACGTGCTCAACAAACCACGAAACTGAGACACTGTTAGAGGTACTTTGGTCTTCTTTTTTTTTTGCATTTTAGACCAAACCCGAAATTACAAAACACAGCTCAAGGATCCTAGGACCGACTGGTCAGCAGGAAAAAAAGAAAAAATTGTAAGCATATTATATATGTAAACGATATTCAAATTGCTGTCTCAAATTCTGTACAACACAATCCATATTTTCGGGTTTCCGCAACTGGGTTAGTAACTGGAATTTTGTGCGCCTGATTCACCGAATTGGTAATTATTTACACACTTGGAACTTGGAAGCTTTATCCCGTTCAAGCAACAATATCCCTATCTCGGTTTCCCCTTTTTTCTGTTTTCAGTCAACGTTGCACACTTCACCTTCGCAGGTGATCCCTGGAAAAAAATGGATGTCTGAGGGCTTCACGAGCTGAGAGCCTATCAGAGGGATTGTATTTAAGTAATCCCTGCAACAGATGAATGAGATCGCCAGCAGAATGGTCTACATGCTGCATTATGAGGTTCTGCAAATATTGGACGCAAATCAGATGACGAACCCTCTGACAGCAAAAAATTACGTACGTAGATAGAATAGTTCACAAAACCAGCAGCTAAAAACAAACCTGTAGACGAGGCAGCTTCTGTACAGCTCTAATACTCTCCCTCGAGGTTGCACCTTCTGGCCAATCCAGTCTAGACTTCCTAACATACTTCTCTGCATGTCGGCTGGAACCATCAACAATATAATTAGCACCATTTATTCATTTCATATTTCGTGTCCAATCACAGAGCAAATAAAGGAAAGCATGATAACTTACTCTACTCTCTGCAACATATGTTGAGGAATTGGACCCAAAACACGTTCCATCATTGCAAGGTGCTCCAAATTCTCATGAGTTTGAAACAATGCCTCACCCTGCGCCAACAATCACAACTAAGCATACATGCGGTTGTGGTTCGCATTACTAAATGATAAAAAGCAATTGACCATTTCTGCAATCTTACCGTACACAACTCCACTAAAATACAACCAACACTCCATATATCACAAGGATAACTCCATCCACGTCCTGGGAAGAAATTATCCAGGAGATTAGTCAATGGAGAAATTACCGCAGAAAGGGGCCAAAGAGACTCATACCTACCAAGAATTACTTCAGGTCCACGGTAATGGCGTGTTGACACAATGTAATTCTGATCTTGACGCTCATAAGTTGTGCTACCAAAATCAATCACCTTGATAGCACTTGATTTTGGCACTCTTTTAAAGTACGAACTATCCTTTGGTGACCGGGAAGAACTCTGAGAACAGCAGACCAGTCACAAAAAATTCTTAAAAAAAAAAAAAGCTGAGGGGAAAAGCACCATAAAGGAGCCATACGTGAAGCTAAAGTGACAGAACAAGGCTGTAAAAGAAGTCAAAGTTTACCTTGTAATCAGGAACTTTAACATAATCCAGAGAAACAAAAAGAATGTTCTCAGGCTTCAAATCGGTATGAATCAGATGCAACTCGTGCATGACTGAAAAACAGAGGGAAAACAAGAACACAATCAAATGGCAGAACCAAAGAACGTAATCTCTGCCACAGAAACTTAACGGGCCTTAACTTTCCACACTGGTCTTAAAAACAAAAAACTGATCAGGAATTGTGCTAAACGAAAATTACGACCCTTTAAAGGGTAAGCTAACAGACAATGAGTTACACAATCGTATCCACAACAGCAAATATAAAAGGAATTTGTAAACAGAATGAAAAAGAAGCTAGCTAAAGTAATTACTACACACATGCTACACATTCCAACAGTTGTCTTCCAATCTCACAGACAAGGTCAATGGGAAACGAGCGGTAATTGTTTTTGCGTAGTAAATCGTATAAGCTTGGTCCAAGCTTCTCAAAGACCTGTTGAAACCATTTGAATTCACCCACAATGCTTAACCCCCAAACTATTTGTTAATTGGGGAAATCAATCCATTCACAAATCAACATATACTTACAATACAGATATGGTTACGATAGTCAAACCAGTTCCGTAATTGCACACAACTGCAAGGAATAAACCCATTTAACAATTGCTACAAAGTTCAGGAAACCATTTTTAACGTGTATGATCGTTCCACAAAGGAGTTAAAAGAAATAGAATCACTCACCGATTTCCATTTTTATCATGTTTTCCAAGTTGCTGCAACATTTCAATTTCAATTATCGCTGCTTCACGGTACTTTTTAATTCCACGAACAATTTTTATGGCAACCATCTCCCTTTTTTCTCTGTCCCAGCATTCTAAAACCTGACCAAAGGTACCTTCACCCATTTTACTCTGGATTTTATCTGCAAATATAGATTTATGATGTTAGATGCTATAGACACAGTCATTCAACATAAAAATAAACAAGAAGATCCTGAGAATCACCTAACAAATTCGAACACACTCAAAGCTTACATATTTGACAACAGACTAAAGGACTAAATTTGTCACAAAAGAAATTGCAGAACCTAGCTTATAATAAGTGAAGCATCAATAGGACTTGGAAGATATTTAAAATGGCCTAAGTAATGACGAGGACAACTAAAAGATGCAAAGTATTTTGATGATGGTAAGGCGTAATTACAGCGAGAAGTTAAATTTTCTCCAAGCTCAAACATGTAATGCCCATCCTTGTCATCCTCACGCATGGGCGGAGAACCATTTCGAGCCACTCCCTTTAGAAATAGAGAAGAACTACTAGTGTGGCCTGAGGGTACGGTCAAAGATGCAAAGCTTGTGTAATTCCCAACCTCTTGTCCACATAACATTCCTACCTGAGCCTACACATAGCCATTATACATATTCTCTCTGAGATTAAATCAAAATCCTTTCCAACCAAATGCCTTACCCAAAAGCTGAACCCATTAGTCAGTAAGACATCAACATGAAACATAACAGAACACTATTTCGAACGAAATAAAATATGGGAAAAACCGTCAGCAACCCCTGTGATTTGCCAGAATAATTCAGAGAAAATGCTGTGCACAATTTAAGCATTAGAATCAAGAAAGAAAAAAATGAATAGCTATAAATCAATAAACTAATCTACTATTTTCTTTTCAATTCTTTTAGCATATGGGAAAAAAAATGACCGTCAACATCCCCTGTTATTTTTCAGAAAAATTCAAAGAAAATGCTGCAAAATACAAGATTTAAAATCAAGCAGGAAAAAAAATTTGCAAACAAAATAATAAAATAATCTACTATTTTCTTTTCACTTCTCAAGAAAAAACTAAACTTTTTAACATATACAAATAAAAAGCCATAAACACAGATCCCATGATTTGACAAGTGCTGTAATCCCCATATCCCTTAATTATCAATTACCAGAAGCCATAGACACGAATTAGAAGCTGAAATAAAAAGGAAATCGCATAAGATAACAACAAGAATCACAAATTTCCAAAGAAAATCACAGAAAAAAGAAATCTTTAATAGCGTTTGTTGATCGCAAAAAGGAAAAACAAAGATCGAGCCGTATCTGACTTAAACCAAACATAAATCAGACATAAAAGTTCGGATCAAGAACCAAAATCAAAGAAACAATGATCAAATCGAACAGAACTGAGAGTTCCGGAGGAGAAAAAAGTTACCTTTGGGGCTTGAGGAACGTCCCAGCCCAATCTCGCCCTCTTTCGCGGCCGACGATCGAGGTGAGTGTGGGGAAACTCCGTCACGCGCTCCATCTCCATGGTCAAACAGCAAAATCACAGAAGAAAAATCAAATCGAAGTAGAGAAAGAAAGTTCGACGTTAACGAAGAACCAGACGAGAGAGAGTTGAATTAATACGATTCCCTAAAACCTAACCCTAAATTTAACCCTAACAACGAGTCGTGAGACGGTTCAGAACAGATCTAACCGTACACTTGTTGGATTTTTAGGTGGTGCTTGAAAGGTGGTGGGAACCGTTGGTTAGAACCACCTTTATTGTAACATATGAGAGTTTTATACTGTAGCAAATTTTTTTATTATTACTGTAACATATGAGAGCTTTTTACTGTTTATAACTGAGTTTGTGGTGGGAACCATTATATGCCAAACAGGGGGGTTAGTCGTGCGTTTGACCGATCCTTGTGATCCAACTCTCACGTGTGAGTCTAATTAGGGTTATTTTTTTGGTGGTTTATCTGATCATGGTCAAGTTGGTGTTATTACAAGGACCGTTTAGTATTGTTTTTAAATATGTAAAAATATTTTTGTTTTAAAAAATAAAAAGTTTTTAAAAATTGTATTGAAAGTGTTTTTAAAATTTTTGCCTTAAAAAACATACAAAAATATTTTTAAAAATTTTAAGAACAAAAACAAACAAGACCATAGTCACCGAATATAAGGAGAGAACAACAGCCGCGCATAAGCTTGCGGGGAGACTCAACATTGTCATTCAGTTGGTTAAACCAATCGTATCGCTTAACATCGGGTGTTGTTTAATTTGTTAACTCAACATACTCACAATAATTTTATACATTATTTACTGTGCACTAGTTTTAAAAATAATTTACTAAATGTCTACTTTATTTTTAGTTCACAATATAGCAAAAGCAATAGCACAACATAACAATACCAAATTAGCCTATTATCATTTTTTATTGATGCAAAAATATTGTTGTGGTTTCTAAATTCTAATATTGCCATTTGGGTTTTAAAATTTTTACACTAAAAAGAGGGTTATTCTAAAATTATATCTTAAAAGTCTATAATTCTCTACACAACGGCTGCAATATCTCGAAGAGAAGGATTAAATTTTGGAAAAAAAATTAAAAATTAAAAAAGAATATAATTATACATTTTGTTTTGTTTATTTTTTTCCTATTTTTTAACTTTTTAGAGTTTTGTTTTCTTTTTTTATTTTTCTCTTTTAAAAGTATATATTTACCTATTTAATGCAATTTGCTAATGTATATTTAACGACCTTTATATAAAATTTTAGACTTTTTGAGAAAATGTCGTTAAATGAAGGTCGTATAATCTCAAATTTGTTATATTAATATTTGTAAATTTCAAGGTTTTTAAAAACGCTCAAATTTTCTACTATTTTCTTAAGTAATTACATAAGTTTTAAATAGAACATGACTCTATTTAGCTTAATTCTATGTTAACAGTGTGGTTAAGTTAGGCGGGCGTTACAAGTAATATACTGTACATAGTAATTCTTACAACTTCTTTACTTTACCAAAAGTTCTTTATTTATTTTTATTTTAAAAAAATTATGTTGAAAAAAATATATATGCATATATATTATTTAAACATAAAATTAATTTAACCAAACTTCTAAATTACAGTAAATTGAAAACATAAGTTAGTTACAGAAAAAAATTAAAACAAATAACGAGGAAGATTTTAGTAATTTTTCTCTCTCTTATTTAAATAATATGAAAAAAATTAAAATAAAAAACAAATTGCAAATAAGATTTTAGTAATTTTACTCTTTCTCCTATGTGCATGATGATGATCTATCTAGATGAGCTTTCCGCCTCCAGGCTTACGTTTTATCTCAATTAGACAAAACATCTCAATTCTCGTTTTCGTCTTTTAAAACCATGGTATGCCGATTAAAATGAAATTTTGTTGAAAGGAATGCTAAAATAAAGAGCCCCTTATTGCTAAAACATAGTGACTTAACGGAGTTTACATAAGTTTGCACTTGAGCTCATAGGTAAGAATTTGTACCCAAAAGACTCTCACGTGCAGGGATGTAAATCATTGGCTCGGGGGTTAGAGGCCCAATGTGTACTTCTGTACGACATGGGCGGCACGAATATGACTGTGGCATTAACTTAGAAATAAGTCACAGTTTAAGTTCGCTGGGATAGCTTTTTTGGTACTGAAACATCCAATTGAAGATTTTTTGATGGTCTTCTTTTCTCTGTTTCTGATACTTGATTACAGCAACTTGTTTGTTTTCTCCATCATCATATGCTATTATGCTAACATGTGTTTTGGCCTGTATGTAGATATTGGAGAGTTAGTTGATGATTTCAGACTTTTCCATTTGCTTCTTAGATTTCTTTCTTGTGACTTTTAAATAGTTGCTAATATGCATTGGATTGTTTCAATTTGTTGGTCATCTTTTATTAATTCTTTTTTGACGGCTTGTTATTCTATGTTTCTTTTGTTTAAAAATAGAAATCCATAAATGAATGTTAAATCCAGGGCATAAGAAGTTGAAGACTATTTATGGTGGTTTTCTTCTTTTTTCTCAGGTTTTTCAAAGTTCATGTGTTAGATATTAAAATATCGACAATGTCTGTCTTTTATCCTTTTGTATTCTATAAGACCCATGTTCCAATTGTGAAGAATTATGTTTGATATAGATTCTAGATGTATGCTTGGACTAAAAAGTCTTTTTCTTTGCTAAGATTATTATGTTATGTTTTACTATGATGTGATCACACATGTTTTCATCTTTTTGGATTCTTATTACGAGATCAGGTATTAACCATTTATTGCTAGATGCTGAAGCAATCTTCTATTAGCTGCTCATTCACACTGTTTCTGCTCACTCTTGGCTACTTTATTCCGCTCGTTGGTGTTGGATATTATTATCCAAGGATTGGTCTTTGGATCAATTGCTCTATCGTTTGGCTTAGAGCATGAATTTATAATTATTTTTTCTTCTTCAATATCAGATTATCTTAAAGGAATTCTTGCACAAAAAATATTTAGGTATGTATACCTCCATAGCCTAAAAGATGTTGGTATAGAACCAACCATTTCATTGAAGGACGATACTCAAATTGGCCATAGAACCTTGTCTTGAGGTCATCCTTTTGACAACTGTCATTGCATATGCAATCATCTTTTCTCGTTATGTATAGCGTTTTGAAGGTTGTTTATTTATTATCCCCATTGGGTTTTTGTTTTTTTTATCTCGTAGATTGAATGGGTGCATACACTTTTAGACATCGAAGAGCTGATAAAGGGGGTGATTATAACCATTCTCCATTATGTAATATAATCTTCCATTTCTATTATTTAATTACAGCCATGAAGTACTTTGTTGTTGTGTTCAGTAATTTGTTCAGATTGTATACCAAGCGTTCAAGTTCATGTGAAAGTACATTCTGTTGGAAAATTAATTTTTTCATGTATGCACACATATATAATTAAATGTGTTATTAATACTATCTTAAGGTAAAGCTTAAATTAAAGTGATATAATTACAATAAAGTTAAAAGGCTTTTTTGGGTATTAAAATAATGTATAGGTTATATTTGTTAATATTATATGTATAGATACCAATTTGTAATTTTTAAATTTTATGATGGGTGAAACTAAAAATACACTAAAATAACTAAAGTTATTTATTCTGGTTATGGTCCCCAATCCAAACGTACGTATCATTTTTTCTGTTTTCTCTGAAATCTCATCTTCAAAGAAAATCTCAAGGAGTACGTATTATATTGGAAGACAATAACCCAAATTGTTCGGTGATCATGAATTCAGGTACGCTTCCACAATCTGATATATTCTTCTCAATGATTTGACATGAACGATCCTGATAGAATTTGGTTTAATTCGTTCACTAACACATTCAACTTTGGAGAACACTCTAAATAACCTTGTAGAAGTTTTATGGGATGTTTGGTAAAGTTGGCTATAACAAACTTTTTAGTTAGAAATAGTATAAAGCTCTCATATGTTACATTCAAAGGGGAAAAAAAAAGTTCTAGAGTATAAAGCTCTTATATGTTACAGTATTTTAAACTAAAAAGTTGGTTCTAACTAACTTTACCAAACACCCATTTAGAGAACATTGAGAGCCCATGCATGTGGAAATGTAGTCTACTTTGCTTAGACCAAGTAGACTTGAAGTAAACGTGGCCTTTTACCTGTGCGGGAAAGATGTGCGAGTGTTGCAATGTTCAGAAGGTTCCAAGAATGGTAATTTTATTGCACTCTTAGATGGGTAAAGCTGTTATTTTTTTTTAATATATATATATATATATATATATATATATATAAACTCCCACCAGGGTTTGACATGGTCACACACCTTATACCCACACATCCAACCACTTCAGCTAGCCTCAAGTATGCTTGAGCCCTCGAAACTAAATTTATGGCCATTGAGCTTACTCTCATCATTGCTCTAGATACAGATTTTACCATGTCAGATCTAGAGAGTGACTCCGAAGTTAGTATTGATGCTATTCATGAGTGTAAATGTCCCAATCGCAAGCTGTGAACCTAAAATCTATATTTATTTACTTCGTGGAGTGCTCCAGATGCAAGTGATCAATGTTGCTGATAATCTATGCAGATGCCACTCAAAAAATTTAGCTCATTACTGAAGAAATTGACAGCCTTTTGAAGTCTTATACAACAACCTTGATCCTAAGAGCTCCTAACTCTTGCACTAACCGGGTGGCAAAATGGGCTTTGACAATGACTCGACTATTTTCACTTTTTGATGTTCTCATGGACTTGTACCCTATTTATTTATTTATTTTTACTCTGTTTAGCTAGCTGGTTGCTTAGCCGAGTACCCGCCTTTTTTTTTATTTTGTTTATTATACCTAACTTTGTTTTGTTTGCCTCTGCCGTATGGTTCCTCTTTGGTGTTTGTTA
>CAMOHE010025323.1:0-44116 GCA_946598075.1 Artocarpus hirsutus | reverse complement strand
GACCTTCATAAGTTTGCAATAAATGCTATCCTTTGGCTCTGGCAAAAACAAGAAATTTTGATAAATTTTACGAACTCCAGACTATGTTATTTGCGTCAAAATATCTACTAAACTTTAACACATATTTTTTGTGCCTCATGAACTATAATACTACTTTATATTCATCCCCTAGCTTCAAAACTTGCTATTTTTTCAAAATAATACTTGTTATACTCATTAAAAGGATAAATTCATCAATTTACTTAAAACCCTTAAAGAACCATCTTGAATTATTGAACATTTTTTACTTTTTCTCCATCTTTTTCTTGCTTCTAAACATAAAATATATAAGAGTTTGGTGTCCAACCAGTTTATTTAAAGTGAAAAGGACATTCATATTAACCATTATCATGTCTAATCTTAAATTAAACGAAATTCAATAATTCCACCCAAAAAATAATAAGTTTCAAAGTTTAAGGAGTGAATCTGGAGAAATATTACAGTTCAGGGGCACAATAAATATATTTTAAAATTCGAGGGACATATTGACACATGTGTCATATGGTTCGAGGGGAAATAGTAAAATTTATACATGAAAAGGATGAAAAATTAGACTTAAATTGTATCTGAACAATGTAAAAACTGGGGAAAAAAAAAAAACCTCAAAGTCGTCATGACCTGCATATGTTGCACAAGAGTTTGAGGTCTCGATTAATGCTGAATGCATCAATATAGATTATTGTAATGAGATGACATGTACATTGCCAAAAAAAAAAAAAAAAAAAAAAAAAAACCAAAAAACAAAACAGAATATGCACTAAAAAGATGTTCAATATAAAATTGATTACAACTCTAAAGAACTATTGAATAAGAATTTAGGTGTTTTATCGTGCGAGTCCTTAACTTATTGACTGCCATTAGAACGGAACCATTTGATAGTATCAAGCAGGTTAATGTTTCTGTGCTTAACCTGAAATATTGATAGGGATCGCTGTACGTAGAAAAATAAGCAAATACAAACTATTTTCTTCCTTTTCTTTCCCCTGAAGGAAGTACAAACTATTTTCCAGTCAGTATTATTCAAAGCCACTAACATGGACGGGAAATTCTAGTTTGAGTGAGGTAAGCCGCAAGAAGTAATGAGCCCTTTTATTATTTTCCCTTCTCGGTCCCATTATTGTTCTTTCACGATCTGTTGGAATTAGTTTTTCATCTGATAGAGGATAAAGGAATGAGCTCAAACTTAATAGCCTAAGAGGGCTAACATAACAATAGTCTTTGGCTTAATATCATATGGTACCATTTAAGTGTTATGTCAACATATTCACTTCTAGACATTTTATAATTATCCAAAATTACATCTCAATCTAAGTAGTCACATTCTCATCAAATGATAGGTTGTGGATTGACTTTTGTTGGAACCCGAATAAGATGTTTGATAACATAATTTGAACTCAAAATACGAGTTTAAATACTGTAATATGTAAGAGCCTTATACTGTTACTTATTTTTATTTTATATTGTAGCATGTAAGAGCTTTATATTGTGGACACCCTAAAAATTTAAGAGTTTTTAAAAAACGATTATAAAGAAAATTTTGCTTTTTCTTAAAAAAAAAAAAGATTAGTGACAAAAGATCTCCCTCTAATATAGCCTTTATAGCAATGTGACCTTCAATTTTCAAAACATATTATTCATTCTATCTATCTATAAAATATTACTAAAAAATATGATCTGATAGGATTTTTAATAAAAACTGAATACAGAATTGCTCTATATAATATAAAAGTATTTCAGTAACTCTACTATGTATAAGGTTAATATAAATTTAAAAGCTCATATAGTTTAAAAATATTAATTGTTAAGGAAAATGAAGTTAAAAAAAACTTTGAAAACTTTCAAAGAAATATTAGTGTGTCCTACTTCAGTATGACTGCACCGGGAGCAGCTAACAGGGTAGTTGTTTGCTAATTGTTCAACGACCCTTGCGATGGCGATACAGGGATGGGGGACTCCCGGCCCCACTGTCGCCCATATATGCATAGATTACACATTTTATATAAATATATATATATATATATATATTTATACATAAATATATATAATTAAACATAATATATTCATTTTTTTTTCTAAAAAGAAATGATAATTACTTGTTACTTCATAACTTTCCTGTTATATAAGACGGTCAATACAATTACTTCATTTCCAATATATACTTAATAAATTGCTTGATTTATGTGTAAATTATAACATTTATGAGTCATTTTGTGACTCTAAAGTTAATTTTAGGATTTAGTTTACATAGACTTAGTATTTTGATTCATGGAACCATTGATAATTCGTAGTGAACTTCTACTTTATTTTTGTTCAATATTGTTGTAAGTTTGAAAATCATAGTTATATCATATGGGAAATGTGGCGTGGGAAAGGCCACTCCAAACAATGACTCCCCAACCTCGGCCCCCCTCTCCTTTGTCGGGTGTGGGAATGGGTGATAAGCCAGATCTATATTTGTAAATTAGTACTATGTTTGGCAATAGTTCCTACCACACGGTTTTCATCACAAACTCAATTATAAACAGTGAAAAGTTTTTACATGTTATAGTAACGATAAAAAAATTGTTACAGTGTAAAGCTCTCACATGCTACAGTAAAAGTGGTTCTAACCACTGGTTCCCACCACCCTCCCAACACACCCTATAGATTTTTTTCTTAATATTTTGTAAGTTTTTACGTCTTTTAATTGTTTTTTAATTGTTTTTATTTTCGTTTAATTTAATTTAATTTTTATTTTAGTTTTCCTTTTTCAATATTATTTTCTTTATTTATGTACGTAAGATAGACGAAATAGGCAAAGTGGTAATTTGGAGATTAATTGGGGATAAAAATGGCATTAAAAAGACTTGAAATTCAATATTAAATTCGGATCCGATGGACCACCACTCACGGGATGTCAATAGGAACGTCACTCGCCTTTTCAGCTGTTAGATTAGCTTTTAGCTAATCTCCCGTGCGCATGCATTCCACTCTAGGCGAGAGGCTCATGAAATGGTGGGCCCTATGGTTAGTGCACTTCTCAAGCATGCCGATTCCCATTCTTCGTGTACCTAGCCAGCTAGAGATGCCAATTAGGGCCACGCAGCCTAGTCTATATGGGCCAAAAGAAAAAATTGGGCCGACTGGGTTGATAAAAAGGGGTGCCCAGCCTAGTTGAAGCTTGCATAGACCTAGGGCCATGTTCGTGTGGCTTGAAATTTTGTAAGGGAATTGATAAAAAAAATTATCTAACTGGGTTGGCGGGTCTAAATCTTTGACTCAAATGTTTGACTCACATCTTTGACTCAGGCCAAAAGATAGGGGCCAACAGTCCTTAGCTTTCCTTGGCACCCATTCCGAGCCCTCCACGTGGCCTCTGGCGCAATTCTTTAAATGTCCTAATTCTTCTCCCTTGCTGGCGTGCCAATCAGACCTAAGGAATCAATATATATACACTTAAGCTGCCCTTGCTATTCAAAAGGAAAAAAAAAAAAAAAAAGAGGAGAAGAAGAGCTGGTCAAGTTAAGGGGTAGAGAGCTTGGCATCTAGGTGCCCATATTCCCGCGCTGAAACATCAATTGTAACTTTTGGAAAATTTTAATACTGAATTTTTATCAATTTAACCTAATTGCTTAAATCCTATAAATAAGACCTTCTTGGGCTGTTTTAGAATAGGCCTAATTCCCCATAATTAAGAGCTGGGGAGAAATATATAAGCAACTTTTATTAGGTTTTTATTTTTATTTTTATTTTTAGGTTTAAGAACTTTTAAGGGAGAAAATATTTTGAAGATCAAGAAGAGAATATTGAAAATTAGAGGGTCTAGCTTGGAGAATCGTAACACCTCCACCTAAGTTTTCTTCCTTATTGTCTTATCTTTATATTTTTATTATTTAAGATGTTGGAACCCTTGATTTGTGTTTTCTAGAGTATTTTTCTCTTTCATGTAGTCAATACTATGATAATTTAATTTTCATTTATTTTTTCTTTTAAAGACTTATTATCTAAGAGTTTATTGCCTTATGTTAAGTATTTTTATTGTTTTTAATGCTTTTAATTGGTTAATCATCAATTAACTGACTAGGAGACATATAATAAGACCAAAAGGTGATTTCTGGGAATAGCTTTTTGTAATAGACATCATAGGTTTTATAGGGTATAGGAATACAACAAACTGACTTGTTGGGCTTTTAGAGAACTATAGATCTTAATGAATTATAATATATTTAAATTCACAAAAATTGTAAGAACTGCCATTTTTTCAAAACTAATTATAGTAAATGTTAAGTTTCAAAAATATTTCTAGAAAATGTAATAGTTATGATGCAAATAATTTATACACCTTCGTTTATAGTGTAAATAATACTTATTTACACAATAAAGGAATTTATGGTGTAAAGAATGTATATACCTCCTTGCTTCGAATGTAAATATTTCTTATTTGTTTACATAGTAAATAAGTTGTTTACATTATAAATCTGACATTTTCTACAAAAATTTTTAAAACTTGATATTTACTTTTAAAAAGTTTAAAAAATCTAACATTTCCGGGTTAGCCGTTTAGCAATTAATGGTATTTTTAGTGTAACTCAGTGGAGAGTATTGAATAAATTAGAGATCTTCGACTATCAACTAGGATAACGATCATCTTAATAAGATAGCATAATTAAAACAGATTAGTTACGGTGAAATTGAAAATCCTAAGTCTTTTGTTTATTGAATTTCCTTTTATTTTATTTAGCTGCTTGTTTATTTTTTTAGTTTTATTTTATTTTTTCAATATCATATGTATTTTTCATTATTTAAATAAAATTAAAGTTAATATAATTTTGATACTTAGTAGGCATTCAATCCTCATGCGGACGATACTCTAGTCACTACTTTATTACTTGTTAAAATGACAACATGCACTTGCATTATGCAATTTTTTTTACAACAATGGGGCTGGGGATTATGACGGGAAATCACGACCCACCTGATTGCCATCATTAGAGTCACACTTGGTTTATTCCATCATTAATCTAATAGTAATTTGTCAAAATGTACTAATTACAATAGTTAAGCGTGCTTTTTTTTTTTTTTTTAACTTGGGTTTGTGGTAGTTGAACGCTCTCCTTATGGTGAAGTCGATGTAGATTTACTATTAGGTTATGCCTGCAACCACTAATAGTTAAGCATGTTCAAGGATAGTAGATAGTCAAAATTAGAAGTGTGGGTAAAAATTTTTTAAACCTCAACAAGTTCAAGGAGCAATTGTGCTGAAAACCCTTTTATTTGTGCTCCAATTATATAATGTTATTTTAAATACTATATTTACCTTATTTTCATAATCATTGAAAGTTGTAAAAGTAAAATTTAATTTAAAATAATATAAAAATGTCAGCGTATCTATGGTTAAATGAAAAAATAAATACATCAACTAACACCATTCAAATGTTAAAATTATGCTATTTATTATGCCAAATGTAGCACTTAAATTGATAAGAAGGTTATTAGTATCGTTAAGTCTTAGTAAGCAGTTAAAAATGAAATTTGATTCTCTTTCATTTCACTTGTTAAAAGATCAAGTAAAACATGCTTTAACAGAGTGGGTCGCGCTTAGACTAACGGACTAGCTTGCATGGCGCAATAATACAATTGAGCTTCGCTTAACTATACCGAGCTCCATGGTTGTGTGCAAGTGTGCACGATTGTAAGTAATAAAATGAAAGTAAAGTGTCGAATTTCATAGGGATTGGATTACTAAATTTTGACTATCTATGGTAGTTTAGGTACTTCTGATTTTATTTAGACAATCTCAATTTAATAACAATTATAAAAACAAGAAAGTAAAATAAACTAAAATGAAATTAATAAAATTAAAATCAATGGAATAATTAAAATTAAGTAAATTTAATAACAAAAAGGGTCTTGAGGAACTCTTTCACCTAGTTGTCATTATGATTGGTAATCGCCCAACAAGCATGTGTCTCAACTCTACTCTCTCAAGTACAAAATTAAGAAATACCCAAATTAATTGATTATAGTATCCCTATTTAGAACCAAGTATTATAGGCTCATTAAGTGCAAGTTCTATTACTTAGGCATGAATAGAATCATAAGTGTCCCAACTCTATAATTCTTTAGGTTGTATTTCCTAAACCTATATTCAGAACTCTCATTTCCTAAGAAATAATGCTAAATTAAAATCAACTAATTGGTGATTAATAAATTAGACACATTAAAATCAAGGAAACACAAATAAAAATTAGAAATGAAAATTAAATTGCAATAATCTAAAGGCAATTATCAAAATACAATTTCAACTTAGGTCTATTGCCCTATAGACAAAGAGATTTAGCTACTCATAATCACAAAGATATCCAAAATCACAAAACACAATATTAAAATAGAATTGATAGCAATTTACAAGAACTTCAAGAGAAGGAAGAAAGAAAAGAGGTAAACTGATGATGATCCAATAATCTTCAAGCATTTCTTCTCATCTTCTTCGAATTCTCAATGGCTGCTATTAATGTCCCAAAATCAGCTCCAAAAAGTCCCTTCCAAAACCCTAAAAATGGATATTTATATGTCTCTAAAAACTTAGGGCTTTTTCTCACAAATCTTCCTCCAAATTAGCATATTCTCTTGAATCAGACAAGGAGCATGTGGGGACAGGGAACAAAGCGTGTGGCTATGCATGTTTGAAGTTCTAAGTATGGGACGAGAAATGGTTCACATGGTCACGAGGTTTTAAATGGCGCGGCTGCGCGTGCTTGATTTGCCAGATTTGATACACCTCGGTTATGAGGAGAAGTTGGCGCTGGGGCGCTAGCGTTCTGGAACATGGCACTGGGGTGCCCGTTTGGTGGCTTTGGGGTACGAATTCGGTGTCTCTCAAGCTTCCAAAGCCTTCAAACTTAGCTCTTTTTCTAGTAAAACTTAAAAAATAAAATAAAAATAGAGAAATAGAGAAATAAAAATAACATAAGCACATATTTAAAAACATAATTGAATAATTTTTTTTCACACTGAAATAAACACAAAAACATAACATCAATACTACTAAATTACTCAAAAATTAACAAAATATATAAATTGGGCTAACCAATAAAATCATTTTATCACTCTATAATTGCCTTGGAATGTTCTCGATGGATACTTCTCTCTAAATCTTCTAATTCTTCGCTCGCACCATACTTCATCTCTTCCCGTTTCATTTTTGGAAAAATAAAAAAACTGATCATTGTTCAAATCTTGTTCTGCTTAAAATGACGATGAACGCGCTTTTGGTATGCTTCTAAAACCTTAACATTGAATCTTTCAATTTTTTAGTTTTTTTTTATTATATTAAATTCTATTTTCACGTTGTTGTAAGATCGAGACTATAGTTTTTACAGTTTTGCGATGTTCATTTATAAAATTTAATACGCGTGCAAAGATTTTCATCTGAATTTTGAATTTTAATTTTGAATTTTTTTTATTGATGCTTTTATTTTTGAATTTCGATCTGTACGTTGTAGCTTTGTGATGTTCACCCGTAGAATTCAAATACATGTCTTCATTTACAGAATCATTGCTCTTTTTTTTTTGTTTCCTCTAATATAGAACTGCCAGTTGTTTAGTCCTTTGAAATCTTGTTGGTGCCATAATGATGATGAATGCACCGTTGGAAAATGGCTTGGAAGAAGCATTTTGAAGTATCATTTTGAGGCTCAATTTTGAGTGAGACTAACTACATGTTAGCGACAGGTCAAAGGCAAAACTTGTTCTCTTTTATATGGAGACCGAGATAGTATATTCATATGTTAAAAAATGATGAATGGGTAAATAAGAAATTGATACCAAATATGCATATACACACATGTGAAATTTTAAAGCTAAAGTAGAAAATTCTCTCGTCCTACAAGAGAGTAAAGCCATGTCTATTCTTAACTCTATATAAGAGACTCCAATCACACTTTTCAAGATAGTGATTTATTTTTAGTTCTCTAGAGTTTTTAGGTGGTTTCAATGTAACAGAGTTTGTACAGATTTTGGTTCGTATATTTTGTGTTGACAGTTAAGATTGATTTCATACTTTTTAGTTTAATATGAATTTCGAATTTGAAGGAAAAGCGACAATAATGTCAATATGAATTTGAAGGGGTAGCAACAACAGTGGCTATGAAAATGGTGGAGACGACAATGGCAATAATGGAGGTAATGGTGATGACAATGACAATGATTACGACGATGACGACGACCACAAAAAATTCGACCCTGACACTGAAACCAACGTCAAAGATGCCAGTGCGGATTTTGCTTGGGTGCACGAGGCAACAAATTTACACAGTCAAAGAACGAGATACATTCTCTTATTTTATCATCCTGGCGACGACCTTGACGAATCAGTTGACGGTAATCTTGCTCGAAGGGTTTTCACACTCAACCGAGGGTCCGGAACTTTTATGATGTGGTCAACAGTGTCCACAACAATCATGACGATGAGTAGCAGTGACATAAACCTTTAGCTTTGTCTTTTTTTTTTTTTTTTGGTATAAGCTTAGATGAAGTATAGACTATACGTTTTTGTTTTTGTTAAAACCAAAATCACTCGTGGCATTTACATTTCTACTACAATTCAAAAAATGGCTGGTGATTCCCACAAAGGATATAGGATGAAGAAACTAATAGTGTTATGTATATATACCATCACCAGCACCAATGTTCATATGCTTGGCAAACTTATTGCTTTATGAAGCCCCTTGCTACTACCAGTGAGTACGATGAGCACAATGAATGAAGCAAGCATATGGTGAAACGCACCATATATCTTGAAATGCCACAAGCTCGCATAGATTTTGTCCCTCTTCGAGAAGATTGTGAATGAAGCTAAAAGCCTCCAACAAGACGTCTGAGGAATGTCTCTTGGTAGTCTTCTTGTGGTGCAAGGTGGCTCAGATTCTGGTCTAGAACAGTGAGCAAGGTTCCACCTAGACTCAAGAAAACGGCAGTGACAAGTTCCCAAACGACAAGGTTTTCACATATGATGACAAGTTTAGGTACATCCCAATTTTGTTATGGCTAAACAATTTGCACTAAGAACTGTTCTTAGTGCGCGCTGGATTAAAGTAGGGTGCTCTAGTCTGGAAGGAGGTTTTTTCTGAAAAAAAAAATCATATAATTGTGGGAAATAATAAGGAAGGATTAACATATTGGGATTAAAAATATGTTGAGCAAATTAATTTCGCAGCCAAATGGAGTGAACCAGTCATAAAATGAAGTGGCCTTGAATCAATGCAAATTTAATGATGTTTTCAAAATGGGTGAAAATGGTTTTGATTTGAAAAATGAGAATTTTTGAGAAATTGTGATGAGAGTGTTTTTAAAATTTTTGTCTCAAAAAATATGCAAAAATATTTTTAAAAACTCCCAAAATAATACTAAACGGGAATGATTTAAGGTTGAAGGGGTTCAGGAAACCTCTCTATGCTAAGATGAAGAAGATGCGATTGCGTATCCCGCAAAATGGCAGTCTTATTAGCACTGTTGATTACTATCAGATAAAACTTTCAGAAATCGGAACTACCATTAGTTGCTGATGATATAATCAGAATGTTAAACATAAGCACAAGTTTTTTTAGATGTCCAAAAATGTTTCTATGTTTCTAACTAGAGTATATAGACTGTATGATGCACAAAAATGTTTCTTGTACTTTTTTTATATGCTTAACAAACGCAATGAATTTATGGTTGTATATATAACTTAACAGTAAACAAACGTATGAGGCAAAGAAATCTTAAGCCCAGAGGGAACATATGTCCCCTTGAATTTTTAATAATTTGTAATTTTGCTTATAGTTTTTGAAAACTTTTTATATATGCCCCTCTCATTCACAAAATTTTATATATGCCTTTATCATTAACAAAATTTTCCCTCCAATTTATTCCTATTAAAATTATTTTTTTTATGTACCTTATTAACCCTATTTCAATAATATTTATCAAATGTGCCTTTATTTGAGTATTTTTTTTTCTTTTAGTTCTTTAAAATAATACTTTTTTTTTTTTTTAGAAACATGGCTTTCATAAATAAATTTCTCTATTAACCTTACTAAGATAATTTTCTTAATTATGTTTATAATTAAACCTCTTTTCATGCATCTCTTTTGCACTCGATAAATAATTTATTATCAGTTTTGCTCCATAAAATCATTTTCTCATAAGTATTCTACTTTTTTTTCTTTTAACTAAACTAAACTAAACATAGAAGAGAATATTAAATCAAGAAAAAACTAAATTTAAAAAAAAAAAGTTTACTTTTAAGTATTAAAAATTCAACAAATTAAATATGCATGCCCTTCCAACTATTTTATAGCATTGAGAGTAGATATATCATGGGTTTCCAGAGTTTTTTATATTTTTCTCTCGGAAAAAAAAAATCATAGCTCCACCACTGAATCAACGTCCAAAACTCAAAACCAAAAACAAAAAAAGTGGGCAAAGCAAGGAAAACCCACCTCTGGATTACTCATCTCGAGCACAAAAATCCAAACTTGATGAAGCCTGTAAAATCCGAATGGGAGTGAAAAGTATATTTCTTGGTAGAGGAGAGAGGAAGAGGAAGAGGAAGCTTCTTCTTCACAACTCTTCTTCTTCTTGATGTTCCAAAACAAAACATCGACCATTGAGAATATGCTTGCGTGTGTGTATATATGTATATATATGAATTATATCATCATCATCATTTAGAATAGGAAGTGAGTGCATAAGAGTTTTTTGCTATGCAGAGTGAAGAAAAGTTTTTTTTTTTCCTTCGTTTTTTTCCTCACTGTTTTTCCCTCCTATGGGATTAGAAAGTAGGATTGATGTATCTTAATAAATAAACGAATACAATTCGAGTCTAGACATTTGCTCTCCTAGGGTTTTTCTCCACTTCCTCTTTTCTTTGTGCGGCTAGGGTTTTCTCCCATCTTGGGCTAGAGTCTGGGGCCACTGACTGGTTGTCAGACGTTTGGCCCTTGGGACAATGATTGTATCTCCCAAGTTTGGTCTGAGGGTCATGGGTGTGGTCTGGTGGCGATAGAGGTCGAGGTCCAGTGAGATATGGGATTTCAACGGCGCCCTTGCTTTGGTGTTTCCCCCCTCCGTTGGCAAGGTTCTAGGGAGGGTTTGCGTAGGTCGCAGGGCGTTGGGTGCTGAAGATGGAGGCACATCGGTTTCTGTTGCGTGAGAGGCGGGTGGTTTTCGGCGTTTTCGTGGCATGAGGGTTCCGACTTTGGTAGTGCAGGTTTTTTTTTTTTTTTTTTTGAGATTCTCGTGCTTGGGCTCATGGGTAGCGGGTGTGCTCCTTCGGTGGCGGCTCTCCTCAAATTTGGTCTCTTTGGTCTTTGTGTTGCGGTAACCGGCCCGCCAGCGGTGGGTCTTTCTGCATGGATGTAGTCATTCGTCTCTTTTGCAGCATTTGTTTAGTTTTAATAAAAGACATTTTTTTTCGCCTAGTTGGTGTTGTCCTTTGTTGTTCCATTATGGTTTTGCTTTTGTAATAACAGAGAGATGGTTCCTTAATCTTCTGATGTAGGCTTTATGTCTAGTTTGTAAGTTCTTTGACGTGTGGTGTTAGGCCTTTGTGCTTTTTGTCGCTTGATTTTGATTGATCGGTGTCATCCACCTTCTATAGTGATGTGTTTGAAAGAGCCATTTGTATGCTCGATTGTTTGTGAGCCTTTTCAATTTTCTCTTGAAGGATTTGGGTACACATATTGGTACACATATTACCTCTTAAACGATTTCAATCGAACTTAGTGGTAGTTTCGATTCAATGTTAAAATTGAATTGCTTATTGTATTGTGGTCTTTTGCGTCTAAATTAGTGATTGTACTTGTTTAATTTGTTTAATTTGGAATACAATCTCATTTTCAAAACATAAATAAACAAATAAATAATCATTAACATATACATAAAAGCATTTGGATGATGACAAATATTCTAAGCCACCAAAACGACATGTGGCCTCATAGATGTGCGAGGGAACTTTGCTCCAAACGACCTGCAACATTGGCTGGACAAATATAAACTTCGGAGTTTTTCCTTGACTGGATCACCCTCTCAAATACCTTTATGCCCATAAGTAATTTATTATTTATTTTCCCTTTGAGATGTGCTCTGCTAAACATTTTTTTAACTAGCTAAATTATTAGGAGAATAAAAAATAGGTAAAGCTAAATTTGAAGAAATTTTAAGATGTTCGTGTTAAAAAAATGTAAAAGTATACACTCATGGTGCGCCTATCCTCCAGGCCCTTGTTAGCTCTGTCTCTCACTTTCAATGCGGTGCGTTGCTATTGGTATTTGCATTAATTAAAGATTGTCTAAGTTGTTATTAAGACTTGACATAGGAATTGCATCTCTTCTGGTTTACCCTAATATCTCTTAAACCAAAAGTAATCACACTGACAGTCTTTAAACTTTGAAAAACTTATAGAGAAATCCCCTCTGTTAGTTGACCGTAAGAGTTAATTTTATTTAAAATATCAAAATTGCCCGTCCATCCATTAAAAAATGTTTTAAGCTATTTATTTGGTTAGAAATGACAATTTTCACATTCCTTGACATTAAAAAAATGAGTAAAACAATTTAAACGCACTTTATAGATATAGATTTCACTCTAATAGTTAAAAAAAAATGTTTCTATTTTATGAAAAAAATTATATTTATAACATTTAAAATGGACAAATTACACTTTTATAATGCATAGTGACAATATATATGTCTTGAAATGATGATTCTACCATTCTTTGATATTAACAATGAGTTTAAATAATTTGTACACACTTGTAACTATAAATTACACTTTAATAGAAAATAAAATGTTTTTTTTTTTCTTTTCTCTTTTTCTCCAAAGCACACTTTAATCTCAACAAAAGTAAAACAAATTATTTACAACAAAACCAAAACTAACTAATTCCAACAAAATAATTCAATTATAAAAAGTTCAACTGATTCTAACAAAATAAAATATAAATTTCTCACTTTCCCTTTGTGCTCTATTTTTTCATAAAAAGGATTAAAAAATATTAAAAAATTATAAAAAAATATAGGAAAATAAAAAAATTATAAAACTTTAAAAATCTGTATATCAAGCTAGTAATGAAAAAAATCAGATAAAAAGGAAAACTCTCTCTCTTTGTGGGAAAAGCATGGGATGGATGACGGGGGGCATGGGGCTGCTAAAGGTCGGGAAGGCGAGCGTGCCAGCATGGGGTTGCTGAGAGGACGAGAGGGGAGGGGAGAGAGGGGGCGGGGGTTGATTATGTTTACTTTGCTTCAGGTTTTTTTTTTTTTTTTTGGGTTTAAAATTAATCACTAAGATTAAATTTTGCATATCAATGGCTTAAATTAATTGAGGTATTTTTGTCATTTTACTTAAAAATTTAAGATAGTTAAGCCCAAAAAAATGTCAGCGTAATTAGTTTTGATCCAAGAGGTGCCATTGTAATTTTAATAAAATACAAGGTGTATTAGTGTAATTAACCTATGATTATAACAAAAGATAAATATATCATTTCAAATAGTATTATTTATTAGAGCATAAAATAAAATAACATATCAAATATGTTATTTTTATACCTTTTGGTGGCAAATATAACATTGACATTTTTATTGAAGGTATCATTATCTAAAATCCCTTTATTCAAAGAGGCTTATTTCTTAATAGACATAATGAAAACAATGAAAAGGGATAAAAAACAAAGGCTGTACTCATTTCCCACTTGAAAGCAAAGAAAAACAACATAATATTTTTTTTTAACCTGTCTAATTAGCTCGCTTCTGTCCTCCTACCCGGTGTTGTCTCCATGTACGCCCCTCTCCCTTGCACCGTTCCCACTCTCGAGCTGGACGCCCGATGACCAACTCTAAGGCACAGTAGGCGCTGGCAAGAAAAGAACAATACCTATTTCTTCCATTTGATTCGTTTACAGGCTCTACCAATTGTTATAAGGCTTTATTTCTGTTCGGATATACAAGTATTGAATGAAATTATTTTATCATTAAAGAAAACTATAAAACTCTTTGTTCTAGAGGCAAAAGAAAGTACAAAACTATTTTCCCGTTTCTCCAAGTTTACATAACAAAAGGGAAAGATAAGATGGTAAAGTTATGAAAATAACAAAATGTATAACGAAAGGAGAAAGCTACGCCAACTTAAAAGGTGCAACACACTTTTAGGAAATGAAAAAAAAAAAAAAAACAATACACGTATAGGAGACAAGACATTAATGTTTTAATTTGACACGAGCTTTTCGATAAGAACACAAAAATAGAGGACACGAATTACATCAATATGATCAATGTGATTAAGGAAGTGTTGGTAAACAAGACAATAACAAAAGTTTATTGAGTAATGATACAAGACTTAATTCTTATGCTAATGATTAATTAGTGAATGCTAAAGAAAGAAAGATTAACTTATCCAATAAGTTGCCACTAAAAATCAATACAAGAAATTAAGATGCGTAAGCAAAGTTAGTCAACTCTTCAACCCAAAAAAAAAAAAAAAAGGTTTCATCATTCAAGATCCTTATCCAAATCGAGACTTATTTCTTAGCAAACATAATGAAAAAAAGGAGAAAGGAAAAAAAAAAAAACAAATAATAATGAAAACAAGTCGTTTTCATTTCCCACTTGTTGAGTTGAAAGGAAACGACAACATAAACAATAGAAGAAGAATGAATGCATTAAGGCCCAAGCGAACTCATGGGTCATTTCGTCTTACAAAACCAGGCATGTGCCCCTTCACACTCTCTCTCTCTCTCTCTCTCTCTATCTCTAAAACGCTGCGTTCATTTTTCGTTCCTTTCTCTCTCTAAAAAAACAGACAGAAGAGAAGCAGACCGAGAGAGAGAGAGAGAGAGAGAGAGAGAGAGAGGAGGAATGTCCTGAAAAGGGAGGAGCTGGGGCTTCTCCGTCACCATATGAGGACGTAAGGAGGAGGAAGAAGAAGAAGAAGGAGAAGAAGAAGGAGAAAAGAGAATCGAATAAATAAATGCACGCGTACAACCGGCTGCCGAGCAGCGGCCACACGACGCCGTCCCCGCCGCCGTCGCCGTCGCCGCTGCGGTCGCCTCGGCTCCGGCACGGGAGGTCGAAGGGGGGCGGCGGTGGAGGAGTCCGGTTCAACCCGCCGCCGGGGAGGACGACGCTGGTGCAGAGGCTGACGTGGCACATCCTCTCGGTTCTGATCCGGCGACAAGGCGTTTTCCTCTTCGCCCCTCTCCTCTACATCTCCGGCATGCTCCTCTACATGGGCTCCGTCTCCTTCGACGTCGTGCCCGTCATCCACCACCGCCCCGCCCCCGGCTCTGTCTACCGCAGCCCCCACCTCTACTCCAAGCTCCGCGCCGAGATGGACGTCGATAACTCCTCCACTGATGCGGTTCGTACTTCTCCATTTCTGATTCCAATTTCAATTTCCATTTAGGCGAGTTTCGAATGTATTGGTGAGAAGTGAGAACCTGGAATGTGGTGATTGATTTTAGTTCTTCGTCTTTTACGCGTTTCTTGACTTGAATTTTGCGTAAATTGCATTTTCGATTAATGTGTTTTTTTTTTCGTTTTTTATTTGTTTAGAAAGTTAATTTCTTGAGTCGAGATTTCGTGCCGGGGAGTGATTGATAGTGATGAAGAATTGGAGATCTTCATCGTTTCCGAATCTGGGGTTTTTGGGGAAAGAAACGAAAGGAATGAATCGTGGGAAGCTGGAAAAAAAAGTGCTTTCCTTTTTGAACATGTGTACTTGGCTTGTCAACCTTCCGAGCTTTTTAGTTAGTTTTTAATAGAAAAGACTAAAGAGAGGCAAAAGAAAGGAATGGCTTTGAAGCATATTCTTCTCTTTACGATTACTCATTCTGGGTTCAGATGAAAAAACTGAAGGGGAGCTGAGGAATATTTTTATTGAATTAAGCATAAAAGCACATCAAAGGTGGTAATTTCTTGCGCTGAAATTTAAGTTGTTAAAGCTGGGTAATGGATTTTTGGCATATGAATTCGAATCAGGGAAGTCATGCCCATCTGGTGGCTGCTTGGAGATAAAGTTGGTATTGGATATTAATGGCATCCATTAGAGAGCTTGGTTTCTCTGACCTATTGAAAAATCTGCTACAATTTATATTATATAGAAGAAATATATTGATCGGTGATTTGTCAAGTGACTCTTGTTCCATTATACTAACTTGGGGAAATTCTGGAATGAGATATAGGCAACTCAGAACAGCCTTTCTCCTTTCCAAACCATATAACGTTTGTGGTTTGAATCTAAGATAGTGCTTCTTTTAAGTGGACAGAGCTATGAATTTGGTATGCAAGGTGGTGCTGAACAAAACAAATGCAAGTTGGACAGTATGTTATGTTTAGCATGATGTTCATCTATTGGCTGTTCATTGCTTTGGTGGATGTATATCTCTTGTCGATCCATTCGTCTTGTGAAATATAATTAGTTAACTAATTGTGCTAATTTTAAGCTTGGATTATTTTTGGGTATTTTCTGGTCATTGCCAAGTATTTCTGATCCAATTGCTGAACTGTATCATGTTTATGGGAGTGTTACTGATCCTTATTAGTGTTTGAACTTTGAAGATTGAGTGTTGATATGAGGTTTTAATTGATGTTCCTCTTTCGTGATTTTTTCGCTTATTGCTAGGTTAAGATTATTCTTATAGTTCCTTTCATTGAGTAATGTAATTTACATCCTAAGTTGTTGTCTTCTCTCTTGCACTCAGTACTTACGTAAGCTAGGAAATTTACTGCAGATATTAACTATATGGAAACATTCTTATAAAAGTGGTGAATGGAAACCGTGTACCAACACGTCCTCTGGAGGTATGAGTTATGTCCATTCTTGCCAGCCTGGAATAATTGTAATGGTCTTTCGTTGTTTCGATCTGTTCATTGAACTTTTCCATGTATCTACACTTATCCTTTCCTCTATGGGAGTGGAAACCTTTTGGCTACAGTACTATATCTAGTTCAGATCGGAACTTCATTTGACGTCCTCATAAGACTTCAAAGAGGGCCAGTAGCAGTAATCTCTGTTTTACTCTAATTGCTCCATTTATGCTATCTTGACTGTGTGGTCCATTGCACAAGTTCAAGGATAATTAATCACATTCTTAGCATGCATTACTAACATAAGAACTGTTAATATCCCTCATGTAACATTCTGCAGATACTGCATTCATGCTAACATTTTTTCTTACTACGTGAATCTTCCTCTGCTGTTCATATGTATGCATGGACATATGCAAAAACATTAAAATGCTGTTCTTATTATTATCATGAGTAATTGCTATGCTGTATCTGTGACACATGTTGTTGAAATTTGAACACGTGGTTGAAGCTCTTGTTATGTTCTTTATTGTAAGTAGTTTCTGTGTTATTGTTGTAGGCTTGCCTGACTCAAATGGTTATATATACGTTGAAGCAAATGGTGGCTTAAATCAACAGAGGACTTCGGTGAGTTCTGTTGCACATTTGTCAATCTTGTTGTCATTCCTTTTTCTGTTTCTGTTTTGTAGATTAATCATGTAATTGTTCTTTTGAATTTTGGTTGTTGTTCCTGAATTGTAGATATGCAATGCTGTTGCAGTGGCAGGATATCTAAATGCAACACTTGTTATTCCCAATTTTCATTATCACAGCATCTGGAGAGATCCTAGGTTTGTTGATGCTTTTGTCTTCAAAATTTTATTCCTAGTAACATGCTGCCTATATGATAGAGCATGGAAAGAAGTATAAATAATCAAGTCCAGTATATTTATAAATTTGAAAACGCCTCACATTGTTAATGTTTTGTTAGGGAGGGCCGAGAGCTTTAGTTGACATCTTACATTGGGCCCTATTCTGCAAATTCTGCAACCCAGTGATTGTAATATATAGGAAAACAGTGTAGTACTCCTTAGTCATGTAAATAATCTCTAAATGAACATATTGGTCTATTCTCTCGTTGAGGGTATTATTTTAGGCAAATGCTGGGAACTGGGAAGTACTGCTGCTTTGCATTAATAACGCCATAAGTTGGTTTCTTGACTAGCTACTTGAACCAACATATGCTATATTTATTGATTGAACATGATTGTGGGAACTTGTTATTTCCCAAGAGTAAGATAATGTCTCGATTCTAAATGAGAGTGGTTTCCTATTCTCTTATGATTAGTACTTTTTGAAAACCATGATGCAGCTAGGAGACGTAGATAGCATTGGTAAGTTTACACCTACTGTATCTTCTCTAGCTTTCTATCTTATAGGTTGCTTTTGAATAATTCTCTGCATACCTGTCATTGCATGCTGTATATTTTTCAAAATTTTTAGTTGTTTATCAAATAACAAATTGTTAGTTCTAACATTGGTCTTAACTTTCCAGCAAATTTAAAGACATTTACAATGAAGATTATTTCATCAGTACCTTGGAAAATGATGTGCGGGTGGTTAATAAGATTCCTGAGTATATAATGGAGAGATTTGACAACAATATGAGCAATGTCTACAACTTCAGAATAAAGGCTTGGGCACCTGTTCACTATTATAGAGACTCGGTTCTCCCAAGACTGCTTGAAGAAAAGTAAGCTTGAATATCAACTGTTTCTTCTTTCTTTATTTCTATTTTAGCTTTATTTGCATCCTTGGTGTTTACTTGTGATTGGTTATACGCTGAATCATAATAACTGTGAAATGATCTGATAGTGTCTTGATGTCCATCTCTCTCTTCTCTTGCTCACTCAAAAAATCTGATAAAACTAGTGTGGAAGAGAAAAATGTCAAATGGATATCTCTCATATTATTATTTAAGTTGTTGTATGCTATGAAACTTTTGCCTGCTTTGAATTTCTCTTGGTCTAAACTCTAAACTCGTAACTCGTATGTTATTTTGTTTGTATCTTCAACACCACCATATGGTCAATGGTGGAAGGTTGGCACTGTCTTTATCAACTTATGTTTTGTTTGGATTTTTTAGCATATGAAATTTAGTTTAGTTTTTTTAAATTAAATGTCTTTGGACAGGATCATTCGGATTTCCCCTTTTGCAAATCGATTGTCATTTGATGCTCCTCCTGCTGTTCAAAGGCTTAGATGCTTAGCAAATTATGAAGCTCTAAGGTTTTCAAGTCCTATATTGACTCTAGGAGAAGCTTTGGTGGCAAGGATGAAAGAACGGAGTGCGAGATATGGTGGCAAGTACATTTCTGTGCATCTTCGCTTTGAGGAGGTTAGATTTAATTGGAAAGACGTGTGGTTGTGCAATTTTTTCAATGAGATTACCATCTTTGTATTTTAGTAGCAAGTAAAGTAGTGTTTTCCTTTGTGCAGGATATGGTTGCTTTCTCTTGTTGTGTGTTTGACGGTGGGGAGCAAGAAAAAGAAGATATGGATGCTGCAAGGGAAAGAGGTTGGAAGGGGAAATTTACAAAACCTGGTCGAGTTATACGTCCTGGAGCAATCAGAATCAATGGCAAATGTCCACTTACTCCTTTGGAGGTATTGTCTAGTGCTCATCTTCCATATTAAAAGACAGTAAAATAATGTAGCTGTCCGAGTAAATGATCATTATTTAACTCAATTCTTCCTGCTGGAAAAAGTTTAACCTTGAGATATGGGAGATAGATGTTTGAGCTGGGTCCTAGGAGTTATGTAGATTTGCTGGCCTGGTCTTGTAGACGGTTCCTTGTTCTGTGAAGAGCTTAATGACCTTTCTAAACTTCTGTAACGTACAGATATCTGCATCTCAGCTTCTATTTTTTTTTTTTCTCAATAGGTTGGACTAATGCTCTGGGGAATGGGCTTTGATAAAAGCACATTCATCTATTTGGCGTCTGGAAAGATATACAATGCTGAGAAAACAATGGCGCCACTGCTGGAAATGTTCCCTAATTTGCGGACGAAAGAGATGCTGGCTTCAGAGGAAGAACTTGCTCCATTCAAGGTCTGAATGATGTGTGTTATGTGTATTTCTTTTCAATTTGAAAGTGCAGACAATTTACATAATGCAATTCTTCTGATTCAAATTTCTGCTGCTAGAATTATTCTTCCAGGATGGCTGCTATAGATTACACAGTTTGTCTTCATAGTGAGGTATTTGTGACAACTCAAGGTGGGAACTTTCCTCATTTTCTGATGGGCCACCGGAGATACTTGTATGGTGGACACTCCAAGACTATCAAGCCTGACAAAAGAAAGTTAGCAATACTCTTTGATAATCCAAATATTGGGTATGTAACTGCTAGCTTTTTTCTTGCACTTACAAATTCGTATTGTATGGGGTCAATTGGTCATAAGGAGTCAATGTGCTAAATTTTGAGGAAAAAAGGGTTAACTTTACTTGATCTACCAAAAACAGGTGAAACTAAAAAATGGGGCAACCCAGCTGGAAAATTGGGTCGATATGAGAATTGATTAAGGTCACAATTATACTACTTATAAAAACAATATGAAACTGGTAATTTCGGCTTATTATCAGTTCATTCTGCCAGTGTTTTGTGTTGTAGAAATAACATAGTTTGATTAATTTTTTTCTTCTCCTTCCAGATGGAAAAGTTTTAAGCGCCAAATGCTGGGTATCCGGTCTCACAGTGATTCAAAGGGTTTTGAGCTCAAAAGGCCAAATGACTCCATTTATACATTTCCTTGCCCAGATTGCATGTGCCGTGTAAACAAGACAGAATATTTGAAACCATCGTCACCGACGTGACTTAACATGAAGATTCTTTGATGGGTGTTCCTTGTACCTGTAGTTTTGATCCTGTTACCGACCCTCTTTTCTGTGTCGGAATTCTTTCATTTTTTTGTGCCCTCGTCCATAGGCGGAGAGGGCATATCACACCCTCGATTTTGGGAGCTACGAGGATTTTGTTCAAGAGGTAGTATTGATCTGATTTGTTTCCTGGGATTGAATTGTGGGGGGAATTTCTTCCTTTTCTGTACATGGAGATACTGGTGGAGAACATAGCAAGTTGCCATCTTTCCATTTCAGGAGTTCCCCGGCGTTGACTACGCAATTGTTTTGTATATGAAGTCACAGCTACTGTATCTAACAAGCTGTGAATAGCTGTGAATTGACGGGTCACATTTCTTCACGCTCTGGTTTTGGGATGTCTATAGATTAGTTGGAGTGAGTTCTTCTCATCCAAGTAGAATCTAAGGTTGGAACTTTGTATACATTTCTCAGGGCATTCATTCTTTCCTCATTGTTCACACCATTTTTTGTACACTTCTTACTCGTACAAGCTTTGTGGTTAAGTTTGTTAGTGATTCTCTCAGTATATTCTTCATACTCACAGTGGTACAAATATTACTTTGGTGATTTTGGGGGCATTTGAATGCAAGTATGGCAGGCCATTCAGGTTTCAAATATGTGAATCTGTCCTTTCGTTGTGTAATTGACTAGTTATAGGTTTTTTCCCTTTTTTTTTTTTGTCTCCTTTCTGTTTAGAATTTTGCATTTTGTTTTGTTTTGGTTTTTGCTGGAGAAAAGATTAGGGTGGTAGAAAGTGTGCTTCTGGTATTTAAATTTGCCTTAAGCGGAAGGTGGACCCCTCCATCGCTCCTCTCCTCCTAATCGACCGTTGCTAATCTATTTTATCGAGAGCAGCATGTGGACTTAGTATATACTATCGTTCAGTACGTTGAATAGAAAAACCTATATATGTTGTTTAGATCACTTTCAGCACATGGAATGAAAATATATATAATGCCTACTTTGGACCTGCAAATGATTAAGTAATCACCCTAAACAGGAAAAAAAGGGAGAAACTGTAGCCAATAATCTAGTTTTAATCTTACAGGGGTTAATATTCACTACAATTGTTAAGAAATAGACATTTTTAACTTTAAAGAGAAGATTTGCACGGGTTAAAAAAAAAAGTTTGTCAACTAAACTATTAGTAATTATGACAGTTTTGAAATAAATGACCAAATTTTTTGTTAAATTAGGAAAATGATCATTTCTTGATTGATTGACTCGGTGGTTTGTCATTAATGGAATGATATAGGTTAGTAATTAACCAATATTAATCAATAATTTACCGGTTATCGGTTTATCAGTGATTGACCATAAATTAGTTTTCAACGGATTTGTCAGTCACTAAGTATTAATATATCAATGATAAACTATTAGTGCATTATTATATTTGTGATTAACCGTGGTAAAAATAAAAAAAAGGCATTCTAAATATTAATAAGAATAATAGTAAAAGTTCGACCATTGACTTAAAGAGGTGGGCAAAATTGGGCATTCATCTTTTTTTTTTTTTTTTTTGCAAGAAATAGTAAATCTAGGAAAAAAAAAAGCTTGATAATTTAGAGTTTAGAAATAAATTCAACAAATTCCAGATTTATCAAATTTGATATCCAGTTTAGGTTTTGCCAAATTTGTTCATGGTATAAATCCATGATTTCTCAAATAAATCTGTGCTTTACTGCTTATTAAGTAAAATTTTATCGAATCAGATCATGGTGTATATACAAATTTTACCTGGTACATCTGATTTTCCATTATTTTCTAAATTTTGCAAATATTTTTACCATTTATTTTTATTTCATTCAAAACGTATTATTTTCTTCTTTCTCTAAATGAAGTTTTGACAACAGAAATAGTTCCAAAAAGTAGCATGCTTTTTCAGTCCACTTTCTTGAAGTATAATCGTCCAAACACGACACTATTTTTTGAATTTAATTTGTTTTGCTAATGGTCGGACAGAGTTGATTCGAGCTATATAATTGAAATTAAAACATCATAATATATAAGAATTTATTAAAATTAATAAATTTTAATTATGTTGCTATTATTATTTGACGTAATCGTAACATATTTATAAAAATAAAAAAATTAAGAATAATTAATAATTAAATATATGAGTTAGAATTAAAACATTATAAGTAACGTATTAAATTTTTTTGATATAGTATGTTTTTATTAATGCATGAAAATTTTGTGCTATAACTATTAAAGTTTACGTGTGAAATTGCAATTGTACATTTTCCAACCCGAAAAAGAAAAATTGTTAGACATTGGACTTTGACAGCCTCAACACTAGATAAACAGCTGCCATTATACCATATCCGCCACCTGGAACTTTTGTAACACTTGATTCTTGAACGTTGATTATCCAATTCGCAGCGTGATGGGTATTGTCGGAAATCTCAGTCCAGCCCAGCTCCAATCCTTCGAAACCGATGGTAAACCATTTCTCATATAATGTAGTCTCCTTAAAGTTTTCAAATTGTTCCGTTCATTTCTTAGTTCTTAATTTCCGAAAGCTTGAAATTGTTTTTTGTTTTGTGATTGTTCGGCGAAGGGTATATTGTAATGGAATCGTTTGTGAGGGGCGAGGAAATCGAGAGGATGAGGAAGAGAATGGAACAGTTGTTGGACGACTTCGATTGCTCTTCCACCGCCTCTATTTTCTCTACCAAAAACCAGGTTTTCTTCACTTTTTTCCTTCTTTTTTTCTTGTGGATGAAAATTATGTTGCTGAATTTAATTCTTACTTTTCAATTGTGACATTTTCAGCAACAGTTGACAGCTAATTATTTCTACGAAAGCGCCGAGAAAATTTCGTTTTTCTTTGAAGGTTTGTGGATGAATTGTTTCGTTTAAAGTTTTTTTTTTTTAATTTTTTTATTACCTTTTTGGCCCGATGAATGTACAAAATTTGAGGGAAAAAACCACAGGAAAGAAGAGGCTTTCTATATATGTCTCCAAGAGTTGGGTCTTAAATTGTTAATGGAAGCTGAATCAGAACCCAGAAGACAAGCAACAAGTGTCAATTCCGTGTTGCTTATTGTATTTTTTTAATTTTTTATTTTAATTTTTAGTTCAATTACTCATTATAGAAGCAACAAGTTGACCAAAGTGAAAGAAGAAGCATCAAAAACAGAAATTGAAAATGAGAAACAGAACCCAAATTTGCTTGGAATTTGTTTATAAAGTTTGGTATCTCTAGTAGTTCAGGATGAGATTTGTTTATAGAGTTTGTATCCCTACGAGTTCAATAACGGGATTATGGAGCTGTATTAAGATCAACCTGGAAATATTCTTTGGCTTGCAATATCTTCGATAAATTCTAGTTTACTTTGTACTTTTGTATTTGAAACGTTTCTGATTTTTGTTTTTTTGTTTTTACTTCTTGAAAGGCGTGAAATTTGTACTATTTAACGAGTTTCAGTTTCCACTTGTTATCTTTTGCAGAGAAAGCTTTTGGGGAAGATGGAAACTTGAAGCAAGCGAAGGAACTTTCCATTAACAAAGTTGGCCATGGTTAGTTTCAGAAGCAATTTCACCTTTCAATTTTTCTTGTCTATGGGGTGATTTTCTTCTTTACATTTGGTTTTTAGGTACATTTCTAATGTGCCATTCACATTTTTTCCCCTCTTTTAGAGAAACTAATAATTTTTTGTACATTACACAGCATTACATGAGCTCGATCCAGTATTTAAAAGCTTCTCCGACACCGATAAAGTTTGCAGTTTGTTGGTTTCCTTGGGTTACAAGAGGCCAATTGTGATTCAGTCAATGTACATATTTAAGGTGTTCTCATTTTTTTTTTTTTTTGTTGTTGTTGTTATTTTGAAGATTGGTAGATTCTGCACACTTTCCATATGATGTACGTGTCCTTATGATTTTTGGCATATGAAGTAATTTGCAAAAGCCTCATTAATTGGCAGCAACCAGGTATCGGGGGTGAGGTAGTGCCACATCAGGATAACTCTTTTCTGTATACTGAACCAACAACTTGCACAGGGCTGTGGCTGGCCCTCGAAGATGCGACAATCACAAACGGTTGTCTTTGGGCTGTTCCTGGATCTCAAAAAAGTATTTTACACTTCTCTCTAATTTCTTTTCATGTATAATTCAAAGGATCTTGGCCAAACATCGTTTTTTGTAGGCTAGGGCAGGCAAGTGTCCCGTCACTTAAAAGGTTTGGATTATTTCAATGTCTGCCATGTTGTTTGTAGATGGCCTTGTAAGACGGTTCATTAGAGGTGAGAATGGGGTAACCTTTGATAGGCCTTCGCCAACTTACGATCAGAAAGATTTTGTGCCCATTGAAGTTAAAGCTGGTTCTTTGGTTGTCATTCACGGTGATCTTATTCATCAAAGGTCAGTTCATACCGTTCCTCTTTTATAATTAAATAGGAATGCTGATGGTTTTTCATTGGCTATATCGCCTTAAAAGTGTCCTAATTTTGGTTTGTTTGTTTTATTTTTATTTATTTTTCATGCATGGGTTACAGTTTTGAGAACCAATCTTCAAAATCAAGGCATGCCTACAGTCTGCATGTGGTAGATACAGAGGGCTGCAAATGGGCTGAAGATAATTGGTAAACACATTATACGTTCTACAACTTTTACCTTGTTTGTATTTAGGGGTGTCTTGTACAGTGTCATTTCTGTCTTTGCCAAGTATATTTCAAAAATGAACTAAAATATTTTCGGCTTCTTAGCTTTACACGTACTGTCTTTTTAGCTTTGTGAATCGTTAAAGTGTAATGCACCAAGGAATTATTTGTCTCTGACGAGTGATGATCCTATAGAACTGTATGAGTAAGATTGAAGTGTTGTCTACCTATTATGAATTTGAAATGGTCACTACTTAGGAAAAAGTTGTCTAAAATGCTTAATTGTGTGGTTTGAGAAATCACAGAAGCAGCCAAATGACCAAAGAAATTATATAAACAGCTTAAACATTTGGTCTAAGGGATAGGGGAACTGAATCCAATTGTGGGGGGAACTTTGATCTAAACTCAAGGAAACGCGGGAAAAAAATACCTTGAGGAAATGTAGGAGAGATTAGTTAGTGAGCAAACTCATTTTTCATCATAATCTCCAAAGAAATAAAGCATTTGTTTTTCTGTTGCTTTTCTTGTTACACAGATGTCTGTCTCATCCTATATGTATATGACTTTGAATTTCTTATAGCCTCTACTCATCTAAGTAGCTTACATCTCTTGGTCATAACTGTCTTGTTCTTCTTCCTTCCAAGTACTATAATGCTCAACTGCTATTACTTGCCGTTAAAAGTTTGACATTATAACTCCTGGATAAAAGAAAACATTGTCGATTATTCTCTTTTTTTTTTTTTTTTGGGACAATGATTATTCTCTTTTATGAAGCGACAAATTCAAGAATTGTCTCTTTTTTTGAAAGGAAGATTAAAGACAGATTAGCCAAGCTAATAGACCTGAGATCCAACTATTTTTGTTATCAAGATCAGTTAATTTTTTTCTGTGTCTTAATGTTTTTTTTCCTCTATGTTTATGCATCTCTTATATGTTAAACAATGTTGTCTTGTGTTGATGTGTTCTTTTAGGATCAGGCGAAAAGTGGAGCCAGCACCTCTTTATGGATCTTAATCTCCGAGAGGTCACGCTATCGGTTTTGGTGCTGCTATGGGAAACTCAAGCTGAACGAGTCTCTGCCATGCTCATATGTAGGTTCTTATGCTGAGAGCTCATCTCTAGTTTGTGGATTTTTTCTTTTCCGTTTTTCTCGTTCCGAGTTTGAGCACGAGTAGAAAAACGAATGAGTTTGTCATAAGTAGATGTGTTATATAGTTTCCTTGTATAATAAAATGTGCAGAATAAGTACTTTATCCATCATTTCTCCCTCTTGCAGGAGTCTAAGCTGTTTGTGAGTGTAATTTTACAACTAAAAATAATCCTCTGTGAGAGCAAAAGTGAGAAGACCACTTAGAATTTAGAATGCTTAGTTTAATTTTCACAAATGGTCCATGAAGATATTTGCCCATTTCTTATTTTGACACATGAGGTTCACTTTTAAGCGTCTTGTAATTATGAGGTTTTTTAAATTTATAATTTTGTCCTCTAAGTCGATAAATTGTCTATTTTCAAATAAATGTCACACGGGGATGGCATGCTTGTTGAAAAATGAATATGCAGTAGAATTTTTAAAATTTTAAATAAGAGAATTTTTCAAAACACAAGTTTGACATGCTAAATACATAAGTTAATGACATATCTTACTAACTTCTTTTATTTACCAAAGTGGGCTTGAATCCATGTAGAGAAGAACATTCTAAAAAAGTCTCAATCAATTGGTCTTCTTTGCTATTCTCTATCTACGATCGAAGTACGGGTGGTTGTATGTCATATAGTTTTTCCTCCGGTGACTCTCCTTCCAACCACAAGAGAAAATCAAGAGCTAAGGTCCTTTACGTTGAACAATAGCTCTTTAGGAGTATCAAAATTTCTTATACTAGAGTACTCATTTTTTACTTCTCAAATGATTTGAATAACAAAGAAAACTCACCCTTGTTTATAGTAGTCGGACCTGAAGTTAATCATTATTAGATTAGGCCTCAAAATTCGAGTTTGGATCAGTTTCAGAGTAAAAACAAGTGAAGCAAAATCTAACTCTAGCTGCCGCAGTTGACCACGTGGTCGTGATACTGGAGTTCAAATCGAATTCGAACTCCTCAAAAAATTCTGATAGATCCAATCTCACCCAATTGGATAAATCCTATCTTATTTGACCCGTGTATCCTTTATAGACCTCAATTTTAATTCAAATAACCCAATAGAAAAGTTAACTGATTAAAATAATCATATACTCATACAAATAAAATATTATCCAAATAATTCAACATGTTTATCTTGAATTAATTTACAAAATTAATTCAACCGATAAACTAACATGAATTATTAAATCCAATTAACTCAAATTTTAGATAATCTAATAATTCAACATAAGTCACTAAAATATAGGAAAAACACGCCGTATCATTACAGGATTTATCATGAGCTAGTAAAAGGAACTCGATGGATATATATAGTTGAAGCTCATATAACTATAAATTACAATATCCTAGATATATATTTTATAATTATCAACTCCAACACTATTCCACTAAAAGATTAGAGCTGCACCCTCGAATTTTATAAAATTACGAAACTTCAATAACCTAACCATCCATGACATGTCATAATGTGTTACATCCCCATAGGATATTCATAATCGACTTAAGGATAAATTTTTTTTTACCTTTCTAATTATTTTTATCTTATGTTTTGTTATCACACCATTGAAATACTTACTATCCATAGATAGTATACCATTTAGTTACACCTATGTATCTAAATGGTTGAACGCTTCAATCTTTTAATTACAAGATAATGCATATAAGAGAACATCATTTACTCCACAAAAAAGCTATGGTTTCGTATCTATGAATAATGAGTCTAAGCCAATCAAAAGTCATATCTTCAACGTACCAGTATGTGTACTATCATTAAGTCAGAATGTTACCCTTTGGTACATCAAAAGATATAAGTCAAGAAAACGGGTCCATTAGTCATTTTAGGATTAAGACACAATGTAAATGATTGTCTAAAGTGAATTGATTTGGTTAATATTTGAATTGATTTACAGAGATAGAAATATTAACCAAATCATTTAACTTTTTTGTCCCAATTCAATACATCATCACCTAGGATAATGCACCAATGTTTCTACTCACGGAGTCCCATTAAGGATGTAGACAACATAATAATGTTCGCATGAATAAAGTGCCTAACTTTATCCTCCTGATTGTGAATCTTATGATTTAGACCATCACTTTTAAGATTCATATCTTCCGCGTAATCTGTCTATTATATGCACGATTCTTAAAGGTTTAGACTGACAGTCTTAGACTTTTGTTTGATTATCATACATTCAACAGAAATGAACATAAAGAGGATAATATTTGGTATATAAATAATTAATAAACTTTTTATTGATAAAAATGTCTCCAAAAACATATTATAATATTTTACTCTTAAGGCGCTATGTCTAACAATGCTACTGTTTAACGAGGGATAAAATTATGAATAAAAACAATAGGGTATTAAAAAATTTATATGAGAGAGAGAGATTTTAATTTAAGATTTTTTTTTTTCCCAGATTTGCTTTTCTCCGCCGACACCCCCCCCCCCCCCCCGCTTAACGATTTAATATCTTTTGAAACACCCTCACGTGTCTACACTATGTTGAATTTCGTCCGAAAATAACTATTGTATTAGTGGAGGGGCTAAAACCATATAACTTAAAAAACTCAAGATTGTTAAACCTCTTAAAGTGAATGTCTAAGGCTAAAATGAGATGATTGCACATAATCAAAAACCATAGTGAATTGATAAATCTCAGAATCAGATATTGTCTCTTTCCCGTCTATTTTTCCAAGGTGACTAAAGAAAGGTCTGTTAAGTGGCTTTTCCAGAAAAAGATCTACAAAAACAGTGACTCTATTTTGAAACATATCCAATTTATTAAGACTCTTACAATTACTTTAACAAAAAAAGTTTTCCAAGTCATTTATTTATTAAAGTTCTTTATACTTGATTTTTCATCGTTATAATCCATGCATGACACTAATTAAAAAGACACTGTTCCAAGAAATTGACATGAAAAGAAAAAATAAATATTACATAGTAACCCAAAATAATAATTACTACCCTTCTATTTCTTCAAAGGTAGAAACTCAATGCAAGGTCTTTTTTGAAGTCAGAATCTCTTGTCCCCAGAGGAATTTTTGAGACCTCATTATCAGCACTCTGAGCACCCTTAAGATTGTCACTCCGAAGTGGGAATAGCTCAAGAGTTGTAGTGGTCCTTTCTCTACTAATTCCATTCCCAAAACTGTTGAAACTTGCTCTGTTGTTGGGCATTAAAGATGCAGTGTAATCTTGTGTTTTCTCCATTAAGTACTTTTCATCCAATGTCAATGAAATTACTGTTGGTCTGGTCCTTTTGAGGTCATAATTGTAAGTGGGAAAACAATAGGACACATCTTCCATAGGTTTCCATGAGGCTTGCTTTTCTTGTTGTGTGTTGTTTATTATTAGTAGTGACTGATCTGCTTTCTCCTCAAATGCAACCAACTTGTTTGTACGTCTCTCAGCTATTGTCACTCTAGGCATTGAATTAACAGATTCCTGAAAATTACAAGTAATAAAAGCACGTATTATAAATCCACACAAGATCCGAAAAAATTGGATTTTTTTTTTGGCTAGACAGCCCCAACAAAAGCAAATACTAGTGCAGCTTTTGAATCTCCACTTTTCCCAACATTTTAAAAGCTTATGTCCCTTTTCTTTTAATTTGAATTCTCTCTTTAGAAAGTGACATGAGATCACAAAATGAGTTAGAAAAATACTTAGAACATCACTGGTGATAAACATTAAAATTAAAAAAAGCTCTATGAATATTATATTGTAGGATCTACCTTTTATTAGTGTATAGTGTTTAATTTTACTGGTGCCCCATAGCATTTTATAACGGTGTGATGTATAATAATTAGCACTTAAAAACCTCACAAAATTGTATATGGCAAATTTAACTAGTTGAAAATGAGCCAAGCACTGGTTACACAAACAATATATTGATATGGGTACGCATATATTTTAAATGACAAAACAAGAATGACATTAATGGGTGATGCTTAGCATCCTTTCTTATATTTTTTCCCCATATCTCTGTTGGGCTAAAGTACTAGTATCTTCAAAACTGTAATGTATGAATCATATGATTGACAAATTAGAGGAGATGCTGGGCATAAATTATACCTCTGAAATTCTGCTGTAGTTTGAGAGAGGTTCCCGTTTTGTCTCCTCAACTTCGAGACCCGTCACTCTCGGTCCTGAAGACAAAACTGCAAAAGCAAACGTGTTTCCCAAGTATTACTACTAAAACACAATGATTCAATTCCAGAAGGTTGTAACAAAAGTACCACGGTCCATTCTACCTTTTGAATTGAAACTAACTAGCTAGCAAGCTAAAGGAACAACATACAATTCGCTAGTTTTCTATTTACAAAACTAACTAGACCAATGCTAAATAGAGTATTTGGGAAATGAGTTTTGAACTCGAAAAATGAGTTTAAACGCTATAGCATGTAAGAGTTTTACAATTATATATAATTTTAACTCAATGAGCTCAGTTTAAACTGTTTTCCTAAACACAACTGTACAAGAGTTATTTATCTCCTAGGATGTAATATTCTCTTACAAATTTCAAAAAAAAAAAGGAAAAAAAAAAGATCTGAAATCTTTACCGAAACTAAGATTTTGTTATTCCTCTTATATGTTAAAAAACTCACAAAAACATTCTTCTCATATACGTTCATATATAGCTTAACAAAACAGTTAAAACTAAAAAGCATTATCGTAATATGGGACAAGACTCCTTATAATGTACCTGACGCTTTCGTTTCGAGGCTTTTGGAACGCTCAAACTGTCGTTTTTCGATCTTGAGGCGATGGAAGTACTGTTCCATTTTGAGTCGCTGCTTCTTCTTGTCCCTCGCTTTGTGGTTCTGAAACCAGTAGAACACGTTTTTCCCTTCAATCTTCCCAAATCGACGGAGCTTCGAGGTGATCTCTTGGATCTGCTGCGCCGTCGGGGTTCGCGTCCCTCGACGGTACAACTCTTGCAGCGCCATCAGCTGCTCCGGCGTCGGACTCCACCGCGTGCTTTGCAACGGCATTACTTGTGCGATATTGATCGCTTCCTTTCTTCGACGTTGCTCGGTAACATTATTCACAACATTAATATTCTCGTTCTTATTATCTGAAAAATTATAAATCAAAACCCAACATTATCAAACGTATATAATTATCATAAACACCATAAAAAAAAAAAAAGAATGGTAAGGCAAAAATACCTAGAATACGATAATCAGTGACCATAGTTGTTGGAGAACCGACAGTATTTTTGGCAGGAGAAATGTGAGAAAATAGAGGCCGAAGTCTGAGGTCTTTGAAGGAACTAGGCATTTTTAGTTCATTTCCATGATCGGTAGAACTAAAACCCATCATATTCCACATTGCAGATCACTCGAGCAATTCTATAAATGTACCTCTCTCTCTCTATCTCTCTCTCTATCTATCTCTCTCTAAAGAGTGATTTTGCAGATCACTCGAGCAATTCTATAGAAGTACCTCTCTCTCTCTCTCTCTCTCACTCTCTAAAGAGTGGTTTGGGCAAAGATATGATATGATAGTAGTTCTAGGTTTGAAATGAGACATGGGAAAGTGTAAAGTTAAAGGTAGGGTTTTTATAGTAGCTTGGCCGGGTTGACCAATTGTACACGTGTGCATGATGCCAATAAGGAGGACATATATTTATTTTTGTATAATAGTAAAAGAGTACACAAGTGATTTGATTGTACGGTGGCCAAGATTTCTGAGCAGAGAGAATATCTCCGACAAGGGTCAAAGTGTAAATGTGTCATGTATGATGTATAAGTGAAAAAACATAACTGTAGTTAACTAATCATTCCTTTGTAAAACATGATGCAAAAGAATTAGTGGTATTAATTATCTAATAGTGTTACTCTCTGTTATAATTATATGGGCAAATAGTTGATGAAGTTGTCACATGCATATTGTGCAGCGGAACGTTTCTATAATTAATAGCACAAAAGATTTATATATTTAATTAATCACAAAGAAACTTACAACTAAATTAGAAGTGTTAAAAAAAAAACACTTCTAATAAACATAATCGAATCAATTCTAGATAGTCCCTTGCAATCATAAAACTATGAATAAATGTCTATTGAAATTGTTATAGTCTAAATATTAATAAATCCAATACCGTTAATGTCCAATAACTTAATTTGATTGTAGTGGCTGTAAATACTAATACCTCGTTCAGTGAGTGTAACAAAGCGAATGAGAATATAGCAATAAACATCAAGATATATAATTATACTAGAAAATATGGTTCAAAGAATCTCAATAGTAGTTCCATGAAATGTGTGTTTGTGGGGAGGTAATTTTTTTTTGCTACAGAACTCCGAGTTGAAAAAAAAAAAAAAAAAACTAGTATTTGACAAAGTCTCTAATCCAACGTCCATACTATAAACGATCATGCCGCAAATGGATTATGCATTGGCCAGAGCATGATTGTGTCTAGTGGGCTAAATGTTAGGCTTAAGACATTGAAAATTTCGGAGACTAAGCAATTGAACAATATGGTGACAATATGTATCACACGTTTAATGCATAAACAGACAACACGCAATAAACATATATCGACGAAATCGATTTCTAAAGTGGGCTCTTCGACGAAATAAATCATTGCTCATGGCTTTTTCCCAATTGTTTATAAACCCAAATTAAAAAGTCGTATAAATGTCTTTTTCTTCTTCCCCCTTCGTTAACTTGGGACAAAAATGGTGTTCCAAAAAATGAAATGGACCACTTCATTTAAGCACAACATATCAATATATAGCTCATTATTTGAGTTTTTAGTTAAGAATTGCCGCGTACATGTCCGTCTTTTTCGTAGTGAAATAGTAATCGTACTATTTTCGTGACAAAATGTATTAAGCAGTAGCAATATATATTGCATGCGCGCTAGCTACTTCCAGAACGTGACAAGTACGGGAAATTAAGCTGCATATATATAATGTCTATAAATGCATGGTTAGGTTGCACTGGCATATACCAATACATTTACACTCGCAGAAAATATTGTCCGTACACACATGTAATAAATGTGTGTGTGTGTATGTATATATAAGTGTGTGTTGTCTTAGTGTTTGAAGGTTGTGATTGTTAGACCCTAATTGGCCCACATGTAATGTTGAAAATGAACGTTAACCGTCGCCATCAACTGCACGAGACACGCGTGCTATTATCAAGCACGAAAACTGCCTTGCAACCGTGTGATGGTCACAGTTATAAGAGGTAGTAATTGGTTTTTGGGTCCCTGAGCATACAAACTTTTAAGAAAATTTACTACACCATCGAGAAAGGATTTGTGAGTGCTCAGAAATCCAAAACACAGCTTTGAAAAGGCACCGTCTGTGTCGGCCCGAAGTTGCACAGCATACTTCAATGGCAGGAGGTACAAAACCGATCCAATTCTCTTCCGTTTTCATTGTTTTAAGTTTTTATAAATGAGATAAACAACTTACAGTGACTACTTATGTGCAGGGTTTGCGTGCGTATATGAATTATGTATTTAAACACAGACAATATTGCTGCATGCTGCGGTGGCATCCTTAGGGTTTTGCATTGTCCGGTCCCCTGTCCAGATTGCTTTGTTTCATCCGTCCTTGGAAACCATATATTGCTTACCACTTCTATTTCTTTACCTGAAATATTATATTTGTAATTTGTTATTTCTCTCATTATCAGTAGTCATCAACTGATCATACTCTTCAATTTTCAATTAAATTGTTAGGAATTAGATGCCCTAATTTTATACTATCCGGAGTAATAAACTCACTGATAAAATACAAAAATAAAGACACATGAGAATTATAGTGTTCAGTATTTCGATATGAGAGTTATGTCAAGTTTTAGATACTATATAAATTCATTATAATAAAGAAATTTAAAAAAGAAAATCTCACCCCTCTCAACTATTTATGTTTTCTCTACCCTTTTCCATAACCCTACAAACAATGCCCCTTTTTATGATAGAAACTAACACTATTGAAGTCACATGTGCAAGAAACGTAAATTTGACGAAATCCCTAATTGATCATTGTTAATAATTATCAATATCATAGCATAGCTAAATCAATGTTTGCCTTTTTGTTGTGGAACTGTAAGTTGCCTGTTATTGCAGGTTCTTTGTTTCGATAGTATTCTGTGATATGATGAATTTTGTGTTATCCCTATTTTGTATTTACTAAGTATTTTTTTATCTCCAATGAATGTTTTGCTAAAAAAAAAAAAGAGATTTGATCGCCAAATGATGTAGTAGTTGATTTGGGAATATTACAATTAGTTAAATAAATGTATTCTAAATTAAATGACCTTTTCCACTCATACTATAACATCTTACGTTTTTTCACACCACTAAAATGAACAAAATATGATCATTTTTTTGGCTAGAAATAATATTAGCAACTTGTTAAGTAAGACCTATAACTTCATAAAAGAAAATATTTATTAACGCAATATCATTATTTATTATTAATAATTATAATTATTTTTAAGGATTAATTTAAAATAATCCCCTCTAATCTCATTTGGTGCGTAACTCTTAAATTGTCCTGAATTTGACCTCAAACTATCGGTTTGTTTCAATTTCAAAATGAGATGCAGATGATGTTCTATTTAGTAAAGTGTTATTTTTCATGAAGATCACATGCATATTTTGTATTCTATCAACACATAGCGTGATTTTCTATCAACATAATAAACATATTTTGTCATCTTTTTAACACTTAACTCAAGAAAAAAATTAAAGCTTAAATAAACTTATAAATTATAGTTAAGTTTGAGAAATTTAAAAGTTTGGAACAATTCAAAGACTATTTGTAGGATTAACCCTATTTTTTAGTACGTGTCCTTTTTTTTTTCCTTCATATTCAATGTAGTGCATGCAAGGGATGAAATATATTTTGAATTACTTTGTGAAGCAACACGATAACAGACACAACAAACAGTCCTAAAAAAAACTATTCATATAAATACAAATTTATGGCTTGCGTGCTTGTATATGTGGTGCGTTAATAGCACATCTTATTTTATGCCCTATAGTAGGGTTTCTTCAAGAAGTATGTTTAGAAGTAGTTGCCTCTTATCTTATTATGTTGGGAAAATCAATTGAAAGTTATAAGTTTGAATTCAAACAGTATAAAACTCTCACGTGCTAGTCTGAAGCAAAAGTATGCCACAATATCTTCAAAAAATATGCTATGATATAATACTTTTACATATTATGGTACTTTTAATTATTCTCAGTTTCAACTCACTTTTTAAATATTCTATTAATCTTATATATACACATTATTTAAAAAAATAAAAAAGGTAGTTGACTCTCTCTTTCTGTTATACTTATTATTTGAGAAGGTATTGGTTTTTCCTTTTAAGTTTTCTCATTTATTTCATTACATGTATAAATAAAAATTTGCTTCAAGAACAAGTGATTTTTAAATTTCAACCATATATATATATAGGATTAATGAGGGTATAGAAAGCAGAAAGCTCAATGTCGTGATCGCACGAGGGCACAAGGAATCTAGACTTAAATTATACATGATAGCGCAAGCTACATCAATGATGCACAGGTGTGTTGTAATGTGAAGTGTAATGCAATTGCGTGTTTGGAAGCGCAAGGGACCAGAGTAAAAACATAGCGGACCAGCTGTTCACACCCATATTCTTTACTTCCCAGCTGACCTAGATCTGATTCTCGTTTACTCTATTCGCCTAAAGGCTTGGCATTCTTTAATGTTGTGTTGAGTTTTGTCTATCCAAGTGACATGAATGTTTTCTAAAACTCATCTTCAATAAATATATATATGTGTATATGTATATGTATATGTATATGTATGTATGTACGTATGTATACATTTGTCGGATCCCAATCTTGCCAAATCTTATGAGAAATTTTAATAAACGCTATTTTTTAAGATTTACTTTTTATAAAAATTACATATATTTATTTGTGACACAATTTTTTTTAAGTGTGGCATTAATAAACACAACTTTTAAAAATGTAGCATAATATGTAATTTTCTCAAATTTCTTATTAATTTATGTAGTAGACTTTCTAGACATTGATGGGTTCAGCATCTTAAATGTTGGGTTTCCATTGGTGACATGAATATTTCTATATGAACAATTTTGGAGGTCATGGGACCTTTTAAGAGTTTCCTCTCTTCTATTTTAAAACGTCAACCTATTAAAGGAGATGACTCATAAGGTGTTTCACACAATTGGTTTGAATTATAAACAGTATAAAACTCACATGCTACAGTGTAAAGCAAAAGTGATATACAACATGAAGGTTTTATATACTACAGTTTTTGAACTAAAAATTTTGGTTCAAACTAGTGTCAAATACCCTATAAGTTTCATCACATAGATGATTTGAATTCGGTTTTATTTTATCCTTTACATGTTAATCATGACATGGTACTCTCTTTGGAGTCACCAGTTTTGTATTAGATGGGCTGTTGGTTTAAAGTTTAAACTAGTTGGACTTTAATATCATAATAGAAATTGAACTTTTTAAAGACTAACATGTTAAGTGTAGTACTCCCATGTCAAATTCATATTCATAGTTTGATTCAAATGATGAGGGCTCGAATTTATTTTATCATTTACAACAACTTGTCAAAAATCATATTGCCTCTCCAAGTGACATAAATTTTGTTGGTGGCGAGAGGTGAGAGCTTGATTAGGTATGTCCATACAATTTTAGAGACCAAACTTGCCAAGATCACATTATTAACAAGCTCTCTACACATACATGTTCATGTTGGTGGACTCGGCATCTCTAAAAGTCTGCGTCTCTCGACGTGACTTGGTTTTGATTCTGATGAAACTGCGGTATATTCAAGTCAAATTTCGTGATGCCTAAGTTGCCAAAAAATTTTCTTGGTGGGTCTGCATCTTTAATGTTGTCCCTGGATTCTGGAATTAACTGACATAAATCTTAATGATAGTGGTGAGTACTTGGTCAAGTGCTTAGATTTTTGGATACATAACTCTCCCAAATCCTTAGAATCTGACTCTCTATATAATATAATTTCATAAATATATATATATATATATCTATATATATATATTTATATGTATGAAGGTATATACATATGTACAATTTCATTGCTGAAGAGCGAGACATTTTCTTCTTAGAGAGGTTATTTCTGATGAAATATGATGATTAGCAAAGCGTTTCACCAAAAACCAGGTCCTAATGTTGTATGCTTCCACTTAAGATTTAGTTCATCACATTAGTGATTGGAAATGATTTCGCAACTAATTAATTACACAGCTAGTTAGTTTCCTGAATACATATTGTACATACATAATTGCATCTTAAGAAAAAGTGGGTTGAGCCCATGCAATTGACCAATCAGCTCATCCAAAAGAATGAAGCCTTTTAAATTTTCTCTATACTAAGGGTCACGAGTGAAGACCCGTACCAATTCATCACAATTTTGATATTTGGCCAGTTCCCCTGATAGTTATAAGATTAATGAAATATGTTTTATATGTTGAAGTTTTGAGGGACTACTCAAGAAGCTTATTGCACGTTCCAACACCAACAGCTGCAGCAAGATGCCATCCAGCATGAAGAAATGGGGTCGAAGGAAAGGCATCATCCGCGATGAAAAGCACGCCTCCCAGCAGTGATGACATCTTGTGAACATTATGGGCCATTCTTAAATCTGGATCTTTCAATGCTCTTTTCGCAAAAGCTACCTGAAATCAATCCCATTTGAAAAGTTGAAAGGGCATGAACCGAGTATTTGTGTGTTACTTTTGAATAACTGAGAGGAAAGCACTCTTCCCTTGCACATAAAAGAGTTCCTAAAAGGCCAAATAAACTATGGCTTGTAAACAAAACCATGACGAAGAAGAGTCCGAATGGGAAAGGCTTTGGAAGTGAATATGAACATGTTTCGAGCATTTGATTTAATCTCATCAGAAATTGGAATAGGAATCAATCTGATCCCTTTCTAGTTTTTTGAAGAACGAGAATCAGAATGAGACTAGAGCGTTCTTGTTAATTATGGACAGTATAATCCTGGACTTTATCTTAATTGAAAGGGAAACAAGGCTCAAAATTTGACAGAAAGTAAGCAGCGGTTCTATTCCCTTCGCGTTGATGACTACTAAACATGACATTAATTGTCACTCTTCAACTATATGTAGTTCCTTGAGAAAAAAATTGTTACTCATCACGTGTAAACTGTTTTGCAAAGCAAAAGAACATATTGCTTGAAGTAAGATAACGGAAGGAACACATTCTTTTTTACTGAGGGGAAGATTTGCAGGTTACCTCCATCATCCCAGTGTGAACTGCTGAAACCATCAGAGGTTGGAAAGGTAGAAACAATGCAGAAGCGGCCATCAACATTTTGGAGTTTTCCTCCCTGAGAGCTCTTGAGAGACACTGCAAAATTAATCTTTTTCGATTATTGATTGTATATATAGGTTTGCAATAAATAATATTAATAATAGCAATAATAATAATGATGATAATAATAATAATCACATAGTGGTAGTAATTATTTTCACATGCAGTTTTTATTACCTGCCACATACACGTATACATCACAAACCAGAACAATTTTGTGAACACACAATTCCCAAAAGCATTATGTTTTTACTTCCAAAAAAAAAAAGCCATTATGTTTTGTGTTCATCAAAGAATATGTGTTTGCTGGCCTCAAATTAGATGGCAAGAAGATGACCGACTCATTTTGTATATGGACTTCATTGTTGGTGCTCACCAAATATCCAATCTCACAAAATTTGTAAAAGCCAATCTTAAAACTTAGTTCTTGTTATTGGCTGAACCTAAAAGCAATTAAAGCTTGATAAGCACAAATGCAGTACTTTTCACTTGAAAATCTACAATTTAGGTTGAGCGAAGTGCTTAAGAGTGCCAATGGATTGAAAAGAATCCCTTGAAAACAACTTATTTGGAAAGTCAGCACTTGGTAACATATTCAGAGAAGATTCGAAATAACTCAAACATACATAACATAAAAGAGCCTGTGAGAGAGATTTAGCAAAATAAGAAGCAAAGTAGTTCACATTGATCAAGCAAAGTTATTTGAGAGTTCAAGCAAAAGATTTGTTTAGCAACAATAACAAATAGTAAGAATATATTGGTAGACGGATCATATTTGTTGAAATTACACAGCTGAAATAAGTAGTATCAACTTTTTGTCCCTTAACAAAAGAATAACTGGAAGAAGAGATAAAATCAAGAATGCTATTTATAAGCTACTACATGAACTAGCTTACAGTTTTGAGTAACTCACCGAAATGGGCATTTGTGATCATGAAAAATAAACCAGAAATGAAGATAGCTATCCAAGCTTAGAGGTGCATGATAAAGAGAGAAATAAATTTCATTCAAAATTTTATTTCTTTCGTTCAATCCAAGTCAAAGTCGAGAAAAGCATTTCATGAAATTACCATTGGTGCATCAAATTTATGCATGTTAACGGCCTAGAATGCGCTTGTAATAGACTAACTTTTTTCCCAAAATACTATTTCTAACTTACTACTGTTGCTGTAGCAATCATTGTATAATCGGCCCATCTCAAATATGTTCTCAACCTTCCCCTCGAGGAATGGTACAAACTTGAGGTAACTCCAACTCCAATTAATGAATTTGCATATAGCTTACAGCTCAAATTTTTCCTGGACCCCAAGGAACAACCAACAGTCAGGACTATATCTGGATATAATAAAATTTTTTGTCAAGCATCTTACAGTGAAGTATCACCTTGGGGCATGAAGTCCAAGCACTATAAAAGGAAGCGAAGTGAGCACATTAGCAACTGTTTCCAGAAGATTCTGGTCACCTATCAGAAGGAATAATGTGCAAAAATTGTATATTATCAATATTATTTTGCATGACACTAAAAGAAAGAAAAACAGGAAAAAAGAAAATTATGTATCTTCATTACCGTGAGTGCAACCCTGGATGGGTCTCAAACATGGCGGACGTTGCTGCCATACTCGTCTGGAGGACATGCAAACAATTTGTTATTGAAGTCACTAAGACTCAAAAATTCTTTTGTAAAAAAATGAGGCTTCAAGTCTATTGTTCCATAACAATAGTAAATATAACAAGCATATTTTGAGATAGGCCAGTTTTAGTTTTTTTTTTTTTTTTTTCTTTCTGATTTAAGGTTATCACTCACTGCATTAGCAACATCTGACCGACTCCAAAAGCTGAACTTCCATAAGATGATCTAGGAAAGTTTCCATCTTGATCAGTCTCTTCTGATGCAAAGGGAGAACGAGGCACCACATGCACCCCATGCACGCCTTCTAGGGCCCTGCTGGGCTTCATCGTACTCTGGGAGTCATAAAATTTATCTGGGTATAGGGTCAAACAATTTCACTGCCAGCAACTTTTTGCTGGCAGTGGAAGAAGCGTATCCACAGCAAACCCAATTTACTTCTTAAATCTGTACCCAAGTACAAAACAACAGCAGATTAAGAGCAGACCAGAACCAACTTCAGAAGCAGTTTTCAAATTTAAATGAACCATGGACATTTTTTTTTTTTGTTTTTAAGGCGAACGCCTTGAGAAAACCAACATAACATCCCCACTTTGAAATATTCACAAGTCATTTTCTATTTTGTCCAAACTCATGGTATGAATCTTAAAAAAAAAATAAGAAGAAGGAAAAAAAGCTCATGATAGGAATTAATAAGCATAAACACCATCATCCTATTGGGTCCTACATGTCAAGCTTGCCTAATTTAATTAGCAGAATATCTAATCGATAACAAAGTCTTGCTCAGAAATTGAAAAGGATTATTCAAGGTCTATTCAAGGTCGGGGCAGAGCGAGGCTTCACAAAAACATAGAGCTTGTTCATAAATAAAGTGAAGCTTGAATTATATATAACCCTTAAGGGCTATTTGTGGATTGTTAAAGCTAGTTCAGAACATGTGCTTCAGTTATAATTCCTTTGTTATTGATTAGAGATCAACAATAGAAATTTGATGCTACACTCATACTCATACACGTCTCTATGCAACTAAAGACACATAAACGATATGAAGATTACGCTTTCTAACTTGCAAAAATAGTTAATTTATAGTTTAATCCGCAATAACAACCAAGAATTTCTGAATTAAAATAGATTTCTAACTATAAACCTACATACCCAATAGCTCATTTCAGAATTTGGAAGAAATTTAAAACCAAACTATTTCTAGTCCAACAAAACAAGGCAAGGCCAAAGCAGAATCAGCTCAGACAATTAACTTAGCATTACCAAAATGCCCCAAAACCAATGTCTAAAAACCCAAACTTGGGTTGTTTCATTCCCACAATCAAATATTCTCCAAATTTTCAATTTCCGATCACTATTTCCCAAAAACCCAACAAAACAAAAACGAAATCTGGAACTGGGTCCGAGTCCCAAGCAAAAACCCAACATTCAAACATCATCAAAATTCACAGAGAAGAAAACAGAACCAGAAACTGTTTAGTTAAAGAACAACACACACATAAATTATGCATGACAGACAGAGATTACCTCAGAAGATGGGTCGGGGAAGTTGAGCTTGGAAGGGAAGAAGAGAAAGAAGAGTTGGGCAACAAATTGTTTTTTTTTATATGAAAAAAAACAAAGAAGGGTAGTTTAATTCAGTTACAAAAACACTATTTATAAACAAAACAGCGAATAAGAGCTGTTTTCCTGTTTGAGAGAGAATAAGTGATGCGAATGAGCAAGGAGTCTTCCTGATTGAGTGTCGCCCATATTCTGTTGGCTTATTAAAACGTGCCGCATACAAACTCCCAGATTTCTTTCCGAAGCCGTGTCCAACCTCACTTTTCTCTTCCAATAAATTGTCTAATTGGTTGTTTCTTCTCTGCTTCGGCTCCCCGTCATTTTTGCTCCATGTGAATATACCCTCTCTTTTGACCATTTTTATTTTCACCCTTTTCTGATCTATTTTCTTTTTCCTAACTGTTAAGGTAACACCCCTTTTAATTCTCCCTACATTAGAGTTTCCGGTCGAATGGAGAACAAAGAGAAATAATAAAATTTTGAAACTTTTTGAAGTAAATAGTAGATTTTAAAAACATTTTTAATAAAAAGTAAATTTTACAAAGTAAAATAATCTATTTATAGTGTAATAAGTAAAATGATAAATAAATTATTTGTACCTTAAATCTATTTAATACGTAAAGAAGAATTATTTATACCGTAAATAAGGTGAAGAAAAATTATCTACAATTATTTTAGTAAAATGATATTTACAATAATTTCGGAATGAAAAACGGTTAAAGCTTGGACCTAAATGCAAATTGAAAGGCTTCAAGGGAAATTCTTTAAAAGAAAAAAAAAAGATGTTCAAGGAAAGTAGATTTGTAACACCCAAGTATTTTTACTATATTAAAAATGCATTAAGTTAAGGATTATATTAAGACGAAAAATACAGTTTAAGAGAAAATAATGTATAATAACATGAAAAAATTATACAGTATTAGAATAACACAGTGTAAGAAAGTGCACTGATAAAGTTATACAGTATAAAAATTACACTATAAAAGTAATCAATGTAAGAATTGAACTGTTTAAGGTCATGTAGTATAAAAATTGAGTTGTTTACATTAAAGCAATATAGAAATAATACTGTTTAGAGAATATGGAGGAATAAGAAATGTTATGTTTGGCCTCCAAATGTAAACCAAAGGTAAGCAAAATATTTTACAGAGTCTAGGAATATGTTTTTGCACTATTTTACCACTGCACTATAAGAAAAATACTGTGTGATGAAAAATTACACAGTGTAAATTTTTGAGCCCCACAAAGTAGAAACCCACTAGAATTTTATTGCGCCACCAAGCCATGAAAGGTGGCTCAATCCCATGGTGACAGTTAGTAACCCAATTGAAACACCCGTTATTTTAACAAGTATGATTTTTGTAAAAAATCATATGAATAAAAATATCACTTTAGTATTTTTACTAAGTCACCGTAGTAAATATTTTAAATCTACATATCACTCACTTATATCAGCCTTGTCCCACTACATTAATGCTCAATTAAATAGCATCCTTATCATTTGGAGACATAGAATTAATTCACCTCAACTACCAGAAGACATCGATATGTTTTCTCAACCACATTTTTAATGCTTCTTTTATCTTCTTCTACAACATACCCCATTTGTCCCCTCAATTATGTTGACATTATTTGCTAAATGTCTCCGTGGGAGACATGATAACATTTTCTTTTAATGCTCATTTAATTCTATCCCGCTCCTCAATTAATTTGATGCCTATATATTCAACCATCATCACTCTCTTCTCTAGTTTCTCATTCTCTCCTTTCTCACTTCAATTTCCAACTAAAAACATAAAGCATAAAGCTTTCTTTGCAACCACGACAACTATAATTTCTAGCCACGTTTGAAGCCGTTTTGGAGTCAATTCAAGCTTGATTCTTAACCTAAACTTTGGTGTTTTTCAAAGGAGTTTTGAGGTAGGTTTTCTTAAATTCAAAATTGGTTTTAGTATGTGTTTTCTCCATGTCCAATGCATGATTTTCGTGTTCCAAGTTCATGCAAATTTCTAATTATGTTAGCATACATATTTGAGCACTTATGAACAAAAACTTGAGTCC